>CM059425.1:257579925-257629843 GCA_030390025.1 Squalus acanthias
GCGCGCATGTATCGGTGTGTTTGTCTGTGTCAATGTTTGTGTGTCAGTGCGTTTGTGTGCACGGTGTGTGTCAGTGTGTGGTGTGTGTCAGTGTTTGTGTCAGTGTGTTTGAGTGTGTCAGTGTGTTTTTGTGTGTGTATACTTGAGTGTGTCACTTTGTCTGTCAGTGTGTTTGTGTGTATGTCAGTGTTTTTGTGTATATTTGCGTGTGTTTTTGTGTGTATATTTGAGCGTGGCAGTGTGTTTCTGTGTGTGTATTTGAGTGTCAGTGTTTGTCTGTGTTTGTGTGTATTTGTGTATCAGCGTTTGTGTGTGTGTATATTGGAGTGTGTCACTGTGTTTGTCTGTGTCACTGTGCATGTCAGTGTGTGTGTTTGCGTGTCAGTTTTTGTGTGTACATTGGAGTGTATCAATGTGTTTTTGTGTGTATATTGGAGTGTCACTGTGTGTATTTGTGTATCAGCGTTTGTGTGTGTGTATATTGGAGTGTGTCACTGTGTTTGTCTGTGTCACTGTGCATGTCAGTGTGTGTGTTTGCGTGTCAGTGTTTTTGTGTGTACATTGGAGTGTGTCAATGTGTTTTTGTGTGTATATTGGAGTGTGTCAATGTGTTTTTGTGTGTATATTGGAGTGTGTCACTGTGTTTGTCTGTGTCAGTGTCTGTGTTTGTGTGTCAGTGTTTTTGTGTGTGTATATTTGAGTGTGTTTGCGTGTGTGTATATTTGAGTGTCTCTCTTTCGGTTTTCAGGCTCTGTTTACTCACTGTTTCTGTCCCGGCTCCTCGCTGGACGGTCCCTGCTGGAATGACTTTAGTGACTCGAAGGCCTTCATCAGTTTCTCCATGGTTGCCATTTTATTAGGGAGCGAGAGAAGAATATTGCGGGGAGGAAAGAGGAGAGGAGCTCGGTAATCTGACTCCTTGCAAAGGGAATTTTAATTCGACAACCAAACACACCAAGACCAGCGCTCGGTGTCGGTGCAGGCAGGCGGGAGCGGGGCTTCTACCCGCGACGCACACACCCGCCGAACCGCCGTCTGTTGCCAAACTCGGCGTCCACCGCCATCTTGCTGAGGAAAAATCCCACCATCCGTCCCCTGCAACCTAACCTGACGGCACTGCCTGCCCCGCCCCGTCAACCCGATTGACGGCCCGACTGACCAATCACCGATCAGTCTCTGGTCTTTTAGGCCAATGATATTGGAGTGAGGGGGCGGGACAGAATGGGACACCCAAACCTGACGTCGTCGCCTGTCCCGCCCCCTCCACCCGATTGATGGCCCTACTGACCAATCGACCATCGGTCTTTGATCTTTTACACCAATGATATTGGACTGGGGGCGGGACAGAATAAAAATGGCCGGCACCGATTGCCCCGCCCCGTCCGCCATATTGATTGATGGCCAAACTGACCAATTGTCGGTCGCTATTTTGTCCTTTAGACCAATAATATTGGACTAGGGGCGGGACAGAATAGGACAACCGATCCAAAAGACGGTGCCGCTTGCTCCGCCCCTCAACCCGATTGAAGGCCCTACTGACCAATCGGCGATCGGTCCATGGTCTGCTAACCGGCTTTGGGGGCGGGACGGAATAAAAGTGCGTCCACAGGTGAACCTGACCGCGCAGCGACAGCCTATCCCGATCAGGCACTCTCGAACCGATTGATGGCTCCAGCGACCAATCGGCGGCCGGCCTTTGGAGGGGGCGGAACCCAAACCTGGCCGCGCGAGCAAAACCGCAGCTTGGCGCCGAAAGTCGTGAGTGACGGCTGCGCCGACCAATCAAAGGCGGTCAATGAGAAGGCGGGCTGTTTGGGCCAGCAGTCAGGGTGAGCTGAGTTGAGGTGAGTGCAGAGCCATTGCCCTGTGGTGGGGAAGGCAACTTGTACCTGAAAGAAAGAACTTGCATTTATACGACCACCAGACGTCTCAAAGCGCCAATTTGCGCACAGCAAGCTCCCACAAACAGCAATGTGATAATGACCAGATAATCCTGTTTTTGTTATGCCGTCTCCTCTTCACCATGGACGTACAATCCCTCTACACCTCCATCCCCCACCAGGATGGCCTGAGGGCGCTCCGCTTCTTCCTTGAACAGAGGCCCAACCAGTCCCCATCCACCACCACCCTCCTCCGCCTGGCTGAACTTGTTCTCACATTGAACAACTTCTCCTTTGACTCCACCCATTTCCTCCAAATTAAAGGTGTTGCTATGGGTACCCGCATGGGTCCTAGCTATGCCTGCCTTTTCGTGGGATATGTGGAACACTCTTTGTTCCAGTCCTACTCGGGTCCCCTCCCTCACCTCTTTTTCCGGTACATTGATGACTGTATCGGTGCCGTCTCCTGCTCTCGCCCTGAACTAGAACATTTCATTCACTTTGCTTCCAATTTCCACCCTTCCCTCACCTTCACATGGTCCATCTCCGACTCTTCCCTTCCCTTCCTCGACTTCTCCATCTCCATCTCTGGGGATAGGTTATTGACTAACATCCACTACAAGCCCACTGACTCCCACAGCTACCTGGACTACACTTCCTCCCACCCCGCCTCCTGTAAGGACTCTATTCCATTCTCCCAGTTTCTCCGTCTCCGCCGCATCTGCTCTGATGATGCCACCTTTCATACCAGTGCTTCCGACATGTCTTCCTTTTTCCTCAACCGAGGATTCCCCTCTACCGTGGTCGACACGGCCCTCGACCGTGTCTGTTCTATCTCCTGCACTTCTGCCCTCACCCCTGCCCCTCCCTCCCGGAACCACGATAGGGTTCCCCTTGTCCTCACCTTTCACCCCACCAGCCTCCACATTCAACGGATCATCCTCCGCCATTTCCGCCACCTCCAGCGTGATCCCACCACCAAACACATCTTCCCCTCACCTCCCCTTTCAGCATTCCGCAGGGACCGCTCCCTCCGCGACACCCTAGTCCACTCCTCTACCACCCCCAGCACCCCTTCCCCGTCGCCCGGCACCTTCCCGTGCACGCGCAGGAGATGCAACACATGCCCTTACACCTCCCCTCTTCCCACTGTCCAGGGCCCCAAACACCCCTTCCAGGTGAAACAGCGATTTACTTGTACTTCCTACAATTTAGTATACTGTATTCGCTGCTCACGATGTGGTCTCCTCTACATTGGAGAGACCAAACGCAGATTGAGTGACTGCTTTGCGGAACACCTCCGTTCAGTCCGTAAGGGGGACCCCGAGCTCCCGGTCGCCTGTCACTTTAATTCACCGCTTCACTCCCACTCTGACCTCACTGTCCTCGGCCTATTACACTGTTCCACGGAAGCGCAGCATAAGCTCGAGGAACAGCACCTCATCTTTCGTTTAGGCACGCTACAGCCCTCTGGACTCAATATCGAGTTCAACAATTTTAGATCATGACCTCAGCTCCAATCACATTTATATTTTATTTTTCCCACCCTTTTATTTGCCCCCCCCACCTTTTTTTTCCTCCTAGAAGCTGGCAGCTGTCCTTCATTCTGCCAGTGGATTTCACACTTCTTTCAGCCTTAATCTGTCACATTAACACCACCTCTAGCCTTGCATATCTCTTAATGTCTCCTAATGTCTCTTCATCTCCCCCTTTGTTCTTTTATCCCCTCCCCCTTTTCCCAGCTTTACCCTGGCCTTAAATCTATTTGATTTCCGGCTCTTCCCAGTTCTGACGAAAGGTCATCGACCTGAAACGTTAACTCTGTTTCTCTCTCCACGGATGCTGCCTGGCCTGCTGAGTTTTTCCAGCGTTTTCTGTTGTTATTTCTGTTTTTGTTATGTTGGTTGAGGGATAAATATTGGCCCTAGGACACTGGGGCTAACTCCCCTGCTCTTCTTTGAAATAGTGGCCATGGGATTTTTTATAACCACCTGAGAGGGCAGACGGGGCCTCGGTTTAATGTCTCATCTGAAAGACAGCACCTCCAACAGTGCAGCACTCCCTCAGCACTGCACTGGAGTGTCAGCCTGGATTTATGTGCTCGAGTCTCTGGAGTAGCGACTTGAACCCACAACCTTCTGACTCAGAGGTGAGAGTGCTACCCACTGAGCCACAGCTGAGGGGTTTACAAGAATTACTGGGGATTGTAAAACAGATCAGGAAGGTTGCATCCCCAATCTGTGCAGAGTTATATAGGATTACACAGAATTTACAGCGCAGAAAGAGGCCATTCAGTCCAACCAGGCCATGCCGGCGTTTATGCTCCACTCCCGTCTTTCCTCATCTAAATCTATCAGCATAACCCTCTATTCCCTTCCCCCTCATATGCTTTTCTAGCCGCCCCTTAAATGCATCTATACTATTCGCTTCAACCACTCCCTGTGGGAGCGAGTTCCACATTCTCACCACTCTTTCGGTAAAGAAGTTTCTTCTGAATTCCCTATTGCATTTCTTGATGACTATCTTATATTGATGGCCTCTAGTTATGTTCTTCCCCACAAGTGGAAACATTCTCACTGTATCCACTCTTCTCAACATTTTTCATAATTTTAATTACCTCTGTTAGGTCACCCCTCAGCATTCTCTTTTTTCAAGAGAAAAGAGACCCAGCCTGTTCATCTTTTCCTGATATGTATAAGCACGCATTTCTGGTATCATCCTTGTAAATCTTCTCTGCACCCTCTCTAGTGCCTCTATATCCATTTTATAATATGGCGACCAGAACTGTACACAGTACGCTGTGGTCTAAACAAGGTTCGATACAGGTTTAGCATAACTTCCCTACTTTTCAATTCTATCCCTCTAGAAATAAACCTTAGTGCTTGGTTTGCTTTTTTTATGGCCTTGCTAACCTGTGTCGCAACTTTTAGTGATTCGTGTATTTGTACTCCTAGATCCCTTTGTTCCTTTACCCCACCAAGACTCGCACCCTCCTAGTGATAAGTGACCTCCCTATTCTTCCTACCAAAATATAATACCTCACATTTATCTGGGTTGAACTTCATTTGCCAATTATATGCCCATTCTGCAAGTTTATTAATGTCCCCTGTAACTTGTTCCAGTCCTCCTCAGTATTGACTATCCAATTTGGTGTCATTCGCAAATTTAGAAATTGTGTTTTTGATTCGTAAGTCTAAATCGTTAATGTAAATTGTGAACCGCAGTGGTCGCAGCACTGATCCTTGTGGAACACCACTACCTACCTTCTGCCACTGTGAATAGCTACCCTTTACTCCTACTCTCTGCTGATAGGGGGAAAGAAGATGTATAAAAGTTAGTGTAGAATGGTGGGGCATGATTGGTGACTATCTTATATTGATGGCCTCCAGTTCCACAAGTGGAAACATTCTCTCTGTATCTACTCTATCAAAACCTTTCAGAATTTTGGAGACCTCTATTGGGTCACCCCTCAGCCTTCTCTTTTCAAGAGAAAAGAGACCCAGCCTGTTCATCCTTTCCTAATAGGTATACCCTCGCATTTCTGGTATCATCCTTGTAAATTTTATTTGGACCCTCTCCAGTGCCTCTATATCCTTTTTACAATATGGTGAGCAGAATTGTACGCAGTAGGGTTTTAAAAGAGGTGGCTATAGAGATAGTGGATGTATTGATTATCATCTTCCAAAATTTCATAGATTTGAGAACGGTTCCCGTGGTTTAGAAGGTAGCAAATGTAACCCCACTATTTAAGAAAGGAGGGAGAGAGAAAACAGGGAACTACAGACCAGTTAGCCTGACATCAGTAGTAGGGAAAATGCTGGAATCTATTATTAAGGACGTGGTAACAGGACACTTAAAAAATAATAATAGGATTGGGCAGACTGAACAAGGATTTATGAAAGCGAAATCGTGTTTGACAAATCTGTTACAGTTTTTTGAGGTTGAAACTAGCAAAATAGATAAGGGGGAACCAGTGGATGTGGTGTATTTGGTTTTTCAGAAGGCATTCGATAAGGTGCCACAGAAGAGGTTATTAAACAAAATTAGGGCTCATGGGATTGGGGGTAATATGCTAGCATGGATTGAGGATTGGTTAACGGACAGAAAACAGAGAGTAGGAATAAACGGGTCATTTTCGGGTTGGCAGACTGTAACTAGTGGGGTACTGCAAGGATCAGTGCTTGGGCCTCAGCTATTCACAATCTACATCAATGATTTGGATGACCTGACCAAATGTAATATATCCAAGTTTGCTGATGATACAAAGCTAGGTGGGAATGTTAAGTTGTGAGGAGGATGCAAAGGGATATAGACAGGCTAAGTGAGTGGGCAAGAACATGGCAAATGGAATATAATGTGGAGAAATGTGAAGTTATTCACTTTGGTAGGAAAAATAGAAAAGCAGAGTATTTTGTAAATGGTGAGAGATTGGGAAATGTTGGTGTTCAGAGGGACCTGGGTGTCCTTGTACACGAATCACTGAAAGTTAACATGCAGGTACAGCAAGCAATTAGGAAAGCAAATGGTATAGCAAAACACTGCGGATGCTGGAAATCTGAAATAAGAACAGGGAATGCTGGAAACACTTAGAGGGTCGGGCAGCGTCGTGGAGAGAGAGGCAGAGTTAGCGTTTCAGGTCAATGACCAAGAAATCCAATAAGGAATTCAGAAGAAACTTCTTTACCCAAATAGTGGTGAGAATGTGGAACTCGCTACCACAGGGAGTGGTTGAAGCAAATAGTATAGATGCATTTAAGGGGAGGCTAGATAAGCATATGAGGGAGAAGGGAATAGAGGGTTATGCTGATAGATTTAGATGAGGAAAGACGGGAGGAGGCTCGTGTGGAGCATAAACGCCAGCATGGTTGGGCCGAATGGTTTGTTTCTGTGCCGTATATCCTATGTAATCCTATGTAAACCCTTTGTCGGAGCTGGAAAGGGTTAGAGAGGTAGCGGATTTTTGAGCAGGTGTGGGGCGGGGAAGGGGAGGAGAGAACTTGAGAGGAAAAGAAAGGGATGGCAGCTGTTGATGATTCTGCCATTGCCATTTACACCTCATCTAGAGTCCTCTTTTGTTTCCTAACTTGTCCCATTGCCATCTCCTTTTGCCTTGCACCATCATCCCTTTGGTCTTTTAATCTCTCCTGCCTTCCAGCCTATCACAGACCTTCCCTTTGTTCCTTCCTGCCCTCCTCCCTTTCCCTGCCCCACACTTGCTTGGGGGTCTGTTGCATCTCTGGCTTTTTCCAGTTCGGATGAAGGGTCGTCGACCTGAGGCGTTGACTCTGTTTCTCTCTCGGCGATGCTGCCTGACCTGCTGAGTGTTTCCAGCATTTTCTGTTATTTAAGCAAAAGTTATGTTGGCCTTTATTACAAGAGGATTTGAGTATAAGGGTAAAGACATCTTACTGCAATTATATAAGGCCCAGGTGAGACCACACCTGGAGTATTGTGGACAGTTTTGGTCTCCTTACCTAAGGAAGGATATACTTGCCATAGAGGGAGTGCAACGAAGGTTCACCAGACTGGTTCCTGGGATGGGGGGATTGTCCTATGAGGAGAGATTGAGTAGACTAGGCCCTTGTTCTCTAGAGGTTAGAAGGGTCGATGAGGGTAGTAAGTTTGATGTAGCCTATATGGATTTTAGCAAGGCTTTTGAAAAAGGTCCCGCATGGCAGACTGGTCAGGAAAGTAAAAGCCCATGGGATCCAAGGCAAAGTGGCAAGTTGGATCCAAAATTGGCTCAGAGGCAGGAAAGAAAGGGTAATGGTCGAAGGGTGTTTTTGTGACTGGAAGGCTGTTTCCAGTGGGGTTTCGCAGGGCTCAGTACTGGGTCCTTTGCTTTTTGTGGTATATATCAGTGATTTGGACTTGAATGTAGGAACTATGATTAAGAAGTTTGCAGATGATATAAAAATTGGCCGTGTGGTTAATAATGAAGAAGAAAGCTGCAGACTGCAGGAAGATATCAATGGACTGGTCAGGTGGGCAGAGCATGGCAAATGGAATTCAATCTGGAGAAGAGTGAGGTAATGCTTTTGGGGAGGGCTATCAAGGCAAGGGAATACACATTAAATGGTAGGACACTGAGAAGTGCAGAAGATCAGAGGGACCTTGGAGTGCATGTCCACAGATCCCTGAAGGTAGCAGGCCAAGTAGATACGGTGGTTAAGAAGGCATACGGAATGCTTGCCTTTATTAACCGTGGCATAGAGTATAAGAGCAGGGAGGTTATGCTTGAACTGTATAAAACACTAGTTAGGCTGCAGCTGGAATACTGCATGCAGTTCTGGTCACCACATTACAGGAAGGATGTGATTGCACTAGAGGGGATGCAGAGGAGATTTATGTGGATGTTGCCTGGGCTGGGGAATTTTAGCTATGGGGAAAGATTGGATAGGCTGAGGTTGTTTACTTTGGAACAGAGGAGGCTGAGGGGAGACCTAATTAAGGTGTGTAAAATTATGAGGGGGCTTAGATAGAGTGGATAGGAAGGACCTATTTCCCTTAGCAGAAGGGTCAATAACCAGGGGGCATAGATTTAAAGTAATTGGTCGGAAGTTTAGAGGGGATTTGAGGAGAGATTTTTTCACCCAGAGGGTCTGGAACTCACTGCCTGAAAGGGTGGTAGAGGCAGAAACCCTCATCACATTTAAAAAGTACTTGGATATGCACTTGAAGTGCCGTAACCTACAGGGCTACGGACCAAGAGCTGGAAAGTGGGATTAGGGTGGACAGTTCTTTGTCGGCTGGCACAGACAAGATGGGCCAAGTGGCGGCCTCCTGTGCTGTAAATTTCTATGATTCTATGATATGGTTCGATATAAAAATGGTCAGGAGAGGCGGTGTATAGCATTACCTCACATAATCACGTGACTGGGCTGGCTACAAGAGATATAATCAAAAACATGTTCAAGATGTGTAACTGGCCTAGAAACCAGACGGCCTAACAATATCCCAAGGACATCAAGTAGGTCAGGAAACAGACACGAAGTCAACGATTCTTGGGATTAGGACAAAGGACCAGTAAACAAATGCTAATAGGAACGGAATGATGTTATAACGCAGAACATTCTAGAAGGTAGACGGGAACAATGTATAGCACATCAAACTGTATGTATAAATATCGACTAACTGCTGTAACAATTCGGAGAAGCTTGACGAAGGCGGAAGCAGGCTGTCTCACCAGTGCGAATAAAGGCTGTTTGCACCCTCGATCTCGGACTTGTGTTGAGTGATTTGAAATTACTCCACAACACTGCTTTCTGTCTTGAAGCCAGCTAGCAATCCATTCTGCTACTTGTCCCTTGACTCCGCATTCTCTGACCTTGTTCATCAGTCTATTATGGGGTACCTTATCGAAGGCCTTTTGAAAATCCAGATAAATGACATCATCTGCATTACCATTGTCTACTCTCCCTGTTACCTCTTCAAAAAATTCAATAAGGTTGGTCAAGCAAGACTTTCCCTTTTGAAATCCATGGTGACTATTCATTATTATATTTTTGTTTTCTAGATGCTCTTCTATTTTCTCCTTTAGTAGGGATTCCATTATTTTTCCTACCACTGATGTTAAGCTGACTGGTCTATAATTCCCTGGACACGTTCTATCCCCCTTCTTCCCGGTATTACGTTAGCTATCCGCCAGTCCTCTGCCACTATACCTTTTTCTAACGAATTATTAAATATGCGTAGTAATGCCTCTGCTATCTCTTCCCTAGATTCTTTTAAAATGCGTGGATGCAATCAATTCCACAAACAGGACTGCCCTGGTAGACCCATCGTTTCAGCCTGTTCTTGCCCCACGGGACTTATCTCTTCCTATCTCGACTCTATTTTTTCTCCCCTTGTCCAGTCTCTTCCCACCTACATTCGCGACTCTTCCGATGCCCTCCGTCACTTTAACAGTTTCCAGTTTCCTGGCCCCAAACGTCTCCTTTTCACTATGGACGTCCAATCCCTCTACACCTCCATCCCCCACCAGGACGGCCTGAGGGCGCTCCGCTTCTTCCTTGAACAGAGGCCCAACCAGTCCCCATCCACCACCACCCTCCTCCGCCTAGCTGAACTTGTTCTCACATTGAACAACTTCTCCTCTGACTCCACTCACTTCCTCCAAATTAAAGGTGTTGCTATGGGAACCCGCATGGGCCCTAGCTATGCCTGCCTTTTCATGGGATATGTGGAACATTCTTTGTTCCAGTCCTACTCAGGTCCCCTCCCTCACCTCTTTTTCCGGTATATCGATGACTGTATCGGTGCCATTTCCTGCTCTCGCCCTGAACTAGATAAGTTCATTCACTTTACTTCCAATTTCCACCCTTCCCTCACCTTCACATGGTCCACTCCGACTCTTCTCTTCCCTTCCTTGACTTCTCCGTCTCCATTTCTGGCGATCGGCTTTCGACAAACATCCACTACAAGCCCACTGACTCCCACAGCTACCTGGACTACACTTCCTCCCACCCCGCTTCCTGTAAGGACTCTATTCCATTCTCCCAGTTTCTCCGTCTCCGCCGCGTCTGTTCTGATAATACCACCTTCCATACCAGTGCTTCCGACATGTCTTCCTTTTTCCTCAACCGAGGATTCCCCTCTACTGTGGTTGACACAGCCCTTGACCGTGTCCGTTCCATTTCCCGCACTTCTGCTCTCACCCCTTCCCCTCCCTCCCAGAACCACGATAGGGTTCCCCTTGTCCTCACCTTTCACCCCACCAGCCTCCACATTCAGCGGATCATCCTCCACCATTTTCGCCACCTCCAACGTGATCCCACCACCAAACGCATCTTCCCCTCACCTCCCCTTTCAGCATTCCGAAGGGACCGCTCCCTCCGCGACACCCTGGTCCACTCCTCTATCACCCCCAACACCCCTTCCCCTTCGCCCGGCACCTTCCCGTGCAAGCGCAGGAGATGCAACACATGCCCTTTTACCTCCTCCCTTCCCACTGTCCAGGGCCCCAAACACCCCTTCCAGGTGGAACAGCGATTTACTTGTACTTCTTGCAATTTAATATACTGTATTCGCTGCTCACGATGCGGTCTCCTCTACATTGGGGAGACCAAACGCAGATTGGGTGACCGCTTTGCGGAACACCTCCGTTCAGTCAGTAAGGGTGACCCCGAGCTTCCGGTCGCCTGTCACTTTAATTCTCCGCTTCACTCCCACTCTGATCTCTCCGTCCTCGGCCTCTTACACTGTTCCAATGAAGCTCAACGTAAGCTCGAGGAACAGCATCTCATCTTTCGATTAGGCACTTTACAGCCTTCTGGACTCAACATTGAGTTCAACAATTTCAAACTATAACCCCTGCCCCCATTTTTCATGCTGTGTGATTTTGCCATTCCCATTTGCAACATTTTATCTTTCCTGCCTCTTACATAAGCACATTCCTTCCTCCCCTCCGCCCCCCGCCCCCCCCCCCCCCCCCCCCCCCCGCGCCTGTCTCTGCACCTGCTTAATATCTGTTACATCTCCAGCTTTTTCCAGTTCTGATGAAGGGTCCCAGACCTGAAACGTTAACTCTGTTTCTCTCTCCACGGATGCTGCCTGGCCTGCTGAGTATTTCCAGCATTTTCTGTTGTTATTTCAGATTTCCAGCATCCGCAGTATTTTGCTATTGTATGGATGCAATCCATCCTGACCAGGGATTTTATCCTCTGAGTTTGATTAGTTTATTTAATACATCCCTTTTTTAATTTTAAATGCACTTATCTGATTACTAATCTCATCATCCAATGTCATGTCCATCTGTTCTATCTCCCTGGTAAATACTGAAGCAAAATAATTATTTAATATTTCTGCCATCTCTCTATCGTTACCTGTGGTATTATGCTGACTATCCCTTAATGGCCCTACTCCCATCCCAACCTTTTTTATTGATGTGCATATAAAATATTTTACTATTTTGTTTTATGTTCCTTGATAATTTAATTTCATAGTTCCTCTTTGCCTCCCTAATTGTTTTTTTTGACTTCTCTCCTAATCATTTTGTATTCTCTCTTATCATGCACTCCTCTGCTGTCTATGTACTTAATGTATGCCTCTTTCCTTACCCTCAATTGTTCCCTTATGGCTTTATTCATCCATGGAGTCTCATTATTGTTTAGTTTGTTATTTCCTTTTAGCAGAATATATTTTTCCTGCACTCTGTTGAACACCGTTTTAAATGTTTCTCATTGCTGTTCTACATCGTTGTTTGCCAATATTGTTGCCCATTTTTTCCCCCAAGTTCTATTCTCAGCCACTCAAAATCAGCTTTTCTCCAATCTATTAACCTGGTCTTCATCATACTTCTGTCCTTCTCAATTATTATCTTAAAGCATGTTATATTATGGTCACTATTGCCTGGACGTTCCCCTACTTTTACTTCTCTTACCTGCTCTGGTTCATTCCCCATTACTAGATCGAATAGCGAATGCTCCCTTGTTGGGCTTTTTACATATTGGGTTAGAACCTTCTCACTGATGCCCAGTTTGGGTTCCACCAAGACCACTTTGCTCCCGACTTCATTACAGCCTTGGTCCAAACATGGACAAAGGAGCTGAATTCCAGAGGTGAGGTGAGAGTGACTGCCCTTGACATCAAGGCAGGATTTGATCCGAGTGTTGCATGAAGGAGCCCCAGTATAACTGAAGTCAATGGGAATCGAGGGGAAAACTCTCCACTGGCTGGAGTCATACCTAGCACAAAGGAAGATGGTTGTGGTGATTGAAGGTCAATCATCACAGCCCCAGGACATCGCTGCAGGAGTTCCTCAGGGCAGTGTCCTAGGCCCAACCATCTTCAGCTGCTTCATCAATGACCTTCCCTCCAACATAAGGTCAGAAATGGGTGACTGCACAGTGTTCAGTGCCATTCACAACTCCTCAGATAATGAAGCAGTCCATGCCCGCATGCAACAAGACCTGGACGACATTCAGGCTTGGGCTGATAAGTGGCAGGTAACATTCGCGCCACAGAAGTGCCAGGCAATGACGATCTCCAACAAGCGAGAGTCTAACCACCGCCCCTTGACATTCAATGACATTACCATCACCGAATCCCCCACCATCAACATCCTGGGGGTCACCATTGACCAAAAACTTAACTGGACCAGCCACATAAATACTGTGGCAACAAGAGCAGGTCAGAGGCTAGGTATTCTGCGGCGAGTGTCTCAACCTCCTGACTCCCCAAAGCCTTTCTACCATCTACAAGGCACAAGTAAGGAGTGTGATGGAATACTCTCCACTTGCCTGGATGAGTGCAGCTCCAACAACTCTCAAGAAGCTCGACACCATCCAGGACAAAGCAGCCCGCTTGATTGGCACCCCATCCACCACCTTAAACATTCACTCCCTCCACCACCAGCGTACCGTGGCTGCAGTGTGTACCATCTACAAGATGCACTGTGGGAGTACCTTCACCACACGGACTGCAGCAGTTCAAGAAGGCGGCTCACCACCACCTTCTCAAGGGCAACTAGGGATGGGCAATAAATGCTGGCATTGCCAGCGACGCCCACATCCCATAAACACATTAAAAAAAAATCGATTAACCTGGTTTTCGTCATACGTATGTCCTTCTCAATTATCATCTTAATGCGTATTATATTATGGTCACAATTGCCAAGGCTTCTTCGGCAGCACCTCCCAAACCTTGCCGCCTTATGTTCCCCTACGTTTACTTCTCTTATCTGCTCTGGTTCATTTCCCATTACTAGATCAAATAGCGAATTCTCCCATGTTGGGCTTTCTACATATTGGGTTAGAAAGGAGTCCTGTACACATTGTAGGAACTCCATTCCCTTATCTCCTTTACCTACCTCGTCTGTCTAATTTTTCTGCATATTTCTTCCTCCATCTCCCTTCCACTATTAGCTGGTCTGTAGACTACGCCTATTAGTGTGATTGATCCTTTATTATCTTTTATCTCTATCCATATGGATTCTATTTTTGTCTTGCTCATATCTGCGTCACTTTTTTCTACTGCCATTATGTTATCCCTAATGAGTACAGCTACTCCACCTCCCCTTTTTCCCTCCCTATCTTTTCTAAATATGTTATACCCTGCAGTGTTTAATTCTCAGTCCTGATTTTTCTGTAGCCATGTTTCAGTAATCCCTACTGTGTCTGGTTCCTCGCAACGAATGATTGCCTCCAGTTCCCCTGTTTTATTACGGACACTGTGTGCATTGCTGTACAGACAGTTTAACTCATTTTTAGTAGGATTTCCTCTCACTTTATGTTTAACCATCTTTTTAGACTCCTGTTCTATAACTCTATTTATTCCCTTGCCATGAATGTCCTCCCATACTTTATTCTTTCCTGTGCTCTCTTTTCCTGTTTTGTTTATATTTTGGCTGGTTACGTTTCTTGTAGCTCCCTACCCACTTCTAACGAGCTTAAAGCCTTTGCCACCTCCCTATTTACCTGTTCAACTAGGACACGGGTCCCATCCCAGTTCAGGTGGAGCCCGTCCCATCGGTACAGCTCCTTCCTGTCCCAGAACTGGTGCCAGTGTCCCATGAAAAGGAACCCCGCTTTCCCACACCAGCCCTTTAGCCACGTGTTGATTCTCCTGATCTGTCTGCTTCTATGCCAATTTGCATGTGGCTCGGGCAATAATCCAGAGATTATTAATTTAAAATTGCTTTTTAATTTAGATCCTAACTCCTGATACTCTTTCAGCAGGATCTCCTCCTTGTTCCCACCTATGTCGTTTGTTCCAACATGGATCATGACAACTGGATTTCCACACTCCCTTTCCAAGTTCCTCTCCAGCCGCCATGAGATATCCCTTATCCTGGCAACACACCCTTCGGGATTCTCGTTCTTGGCCGCAGAGGACGCTATCTATCCCCCTAATTATAGATTATAGAGTCCCCTATCACTACCACATTTCTATTCGGCTCTTCTTCCCACCACACCCCCCCCCCCCCCCCACCCTTGGACAGCCTTCTGAGCCACGGTGCCTTGGGCTGCATTTGACCGTCCTTCCCTGCAGTCTTTCTCCTTGTCCTCACAGGTAGCGAGTACGTGGGGTGGGGGGGCGGCTGGAGGAGATTACAGAGATAGGGGCGAGGCCATGGAGGGATTTGAAAACAAGGATGAGAATTTTTAAATCGAGGCGTTGCTTAACCGGGAGCCAATGTAGGTCAGCAAGCACAGGGGTCATGGGTGAACAGGACTTGGTGCGATTTAGGACACAGGCAGCCGAGTTTTGGATGACCTCAAATTTACGTAGGGTAGAACGAGGGAAACCGGCCAGGAGTGCGTTGGAATAGTCAAGTCTAGAGGTAACAAAGGCATGGATGAGGGTTTCAGCAGCGGATGAGCTGAGGCAAAGGCAGAGACGGGCGATGTTACAGAGGTGGAAATAGGCGGTCTTAGTTATGCTGCGGATATGTGGTCGGAAGCTCATTTCAGGGTCAAATATGACACCAAGGCTGCAAACAGTGTGGTTCAGCCTCAGACAGATGCTCGAGAGAGGCATGGAGTCAGTGGCTAGGGAACAGAGTTTGTGGCGGGGACCGAAAACAATGGCTTCGGTCTTCCCAATATTTAATTGGAGAAATCCCCAATCTGTGCTAAGTTACATAGAATTTACAGCACAGAAACAGACCGTTCGGCCCAAGTCGGTGTTTATGCTCCACACAAACCTCCTCCCACCCCTCTTCATCTCACCCCATCAACATATCCTTCTATTCCTTTCTCCCTCATTTATCTAGCTTCCCCTTAACATAGGAACAGGAGTAGGCCATTTAACCCCTCGAGCCTGTTTCACCGTTCAATGAGATCATGGCTGATCTGCGATCTAACTACATATACCCGCCTTTGCCCCATATCCCTTAATACCTTTCCTTAACAGAAGTCTATCAATCTCAGATTCAAACTTAACAATTGATCTCTTCCATTTGTGGAAGAGAGTTCCAAACTTCTACCAGACTTTGTGTGTAGAAGTGTTTCCTAACTTCACTCCTGAAAGGTCTGGCTCTAATTTTTAGACTCTGCCCCCTAGTCCTAGAACCCCCAACCAGCGGGAATAGTTTCTCTCTATCTTCCCTTTCAGTTCCCCTTAATATCTTGAAAACCTCAATCAAATCACCCCTTAACCTTCAAAATTCTAGGGAATACAACCCTAATTTGTGTAATCTCTCCTCATAACTTAACCCTTGAAGTCCGGGTATCATTCTGGTAAACCTACGCTGCACTCCCTCCAAGGCCAATATATCCTTCCGAAGGTGTGCTGCCCAGAACTGCTCACAGTACTCCAGGTGTGGTCTAACCAGGGTTTTGTATAGCTGCAGCATAACTTCTACCCCCTTGTATTCTAGTTCTCTAGATATAAAGGCCAGCATTCCATTAGCCTTTTTGATTATTTTCTGTACCTGTTCATGACATTTTAATGACCTATGTACATCCACTGTTTTTAGCCTTTCACCATTTAGAAAGTACCCTGTTCTATCCTTTTTAGGTCCAAAGTGGATGACCTCACACTTGCTTACATTGAAATCCATTCACCACAGTTTTGCCCATTCACTTAATCTATCAATATCCCTTTGTAATTTTATGCTTTCATCTACACTGCCTACAATGCCGCCTATGTTTGTGTCATTGGCAAATTTGGATATATGACTTTCTAAGTCGTTAATAAATATTGTGAATAGTTGAGGCCCCAACACAGATCCCTGCGGGACACGGCTAGTCACATCCTGCCAATTTGAGTACCTACCCATTATCCCTACTCTCTGTCTCCTGCCGCTCAGCCAATTTCCTAACCAGGTCAATAATTTCCCCTCAATTCCATGGGCTTCTATCTTAGTTAACAGTCTCTTATGTGGGACTTTATCAACTGCCTTCTGGAAGTCCATATAAATAACATCCATAGACATTCCCCTGTCCACTACTTTAGTCACCTCTTCAAAAAAGTCAATCAGGTTCGTCAGGCATGACCTACCTTTCACAAATCCATGCTGGCTCTCTCTGATCAACTGAAAATTTTCTAAGTGTTCAGTCACCCTATCCTTAATTATAGACTCGAGCAATTTCCCGACAACAGATGTTAGGCTAACTGGTCTATAATTCCCTGGTTTCCCCCTCTCGCCATTTTTAAATAGCGGAGTGACATGCAAAACTTTCCAATCTAAAGGAAGGATTCCTGAGAGAACTTTGGAAGATTATAGTTAGGGCATCTGAAATGTGCTCACCTACTTCCTTTAAAACCCTGGGATGGAAACCATCTGGTCCTGGGGATTTGTCGCTCTTTAGTGCCATTATTTTCTTCAATACTGTTATTTTACTTACGTTAATTTTATTGAGTCCCTGTGCCCGATTCAATATTAGTTTCCTTGGGATTTCCGGCATGCTATCCTCTTCTACTGTAAATACTGACACACAGTAATTATTCAACATGTCCGCCATTTCCTCATTATCATTGACAATATCACGGCTTTCAGTTTTTATGGGGCCACCATTGCTCCTGACTATCTCTTTTTCCTAATGTAATTGTAAAAATTCTTCACATTGATTTTGATATCCCTTGCAATTTTCTTTTCATAATCCCTTTTTGTAGCTCTTACTATGTTTTGTGACCCTTTGCTGTTCTTTGTATCTTTCCCATTTGCCAGGATCTGTGCTATTTCTTGCATACTGGTTGGTTCAAAACCAAGCACCTTAACTGATAACAGTTATGGTTCAGTATGATTGTGTGTTGCAGGCTAATGAAATTTGTTCCATTCTGGTCACCTGAAGCACAAGCTGAAAGATCCAATCCCTCAGAATAGTGGGTAGATGGACGATTGGGCTGATCCTCAGTCTCAGATGACTGAGTTATCAGCAAAAGGTTAAAGAAAAACTTGGACTCTACAGCTTGAAGGGAGGTGAATGAGAAGAGGCTTTAAGAACATAAGAAATAGGAGCAGGAATAGGCCACTCGGGCCTTCGAGCTTGATCCGCCATTCAATAAGGCTGATCTTCTCCCTCAACTCTACCTTCCCATCCGATCCCCATATGCCTTGAGTCCCTTAGTATCCAAAAATCCATCGATCTTTGTCTAAATATACTCAACGACTGAGAGCTTCCACAGCCTTCTGGGGTAGAGAATTCACAACATGAAGAAATTTCTCATCTCAATCCTAAATCCATATCCTGAGACTGTGACCCCCCTAGTTCCAGACTCCCCAGCTAGGGGAAACATCCTCCCAGCATCTACCCTGTCAATCCCTGTAAGAATTTTATATGTTTCAATGAGGTATACAGTCATATCCGTTTAGTTCCAACTCGTTTAATTGCAATTCCTGTTCTTAAGCAACCTTTTTGATTGTCCTATTTTTTTTGCTCTACACTACCTGGTGTGAAATACTCATCTACCTGCTGCCCCTCAGCGACATCATCAGAAAACATGATGTCAGGCCCCACATAGAAGATAGGAGCAGGAGTAGGCCATTCGGCCCCTCGAGCCTGCTCCGCCTGTAGGGGGTGGTATGTGGGGTCAGTTTCACCTCTGACTCAGTGAGCGGTTCGAATAGCTCCCACGCCCCTGGTTCTAGACTTTGGACTTATTTAGGGGTTGTGAACAAAGATGCAGTAGACAACAGGTTCTGATGAAAGAACTTTGACTTTATTAAAGAAAAAGGTAACAAACTTAAAACACACTTAACACTTAAACACAGGTTAGGGAACACACGGTACAGGCGAGGGAGAATGACAATATACAAAAGAAACCTTATCCCTCCCAAAAATCCCACTATCTAGCTAGGTTTTGGTTTCAGGAGATCAGGGATAATGCTCACCAAATGAATCCTTGACAGTTGAGAGTTAGGGTTTAGAGTCTTTTGAGTAAAAGGTTTCGTAAGGCCCTTGTTGCCGCGAGGTGTCCGATGGTCACCTGAGGCAGTCGCTCTGGTTTCTTCTTGGTGTTGGTCTGCTTGTGAAGTTGTTGGCCTTCTTTCCTCCTCCTGCTCGTGGCTTGTGGTGTCTTGCTGGAACAGAGCTGAGAGAGAGCTGTGCGAGCGTTGAGAGCGTTGTCAGAGAGTCCAGAGAGAGAGAGAGACTGTCTTGGGGGATTAGGCCCTCAATTATACTGTTCAGCCCCTTTGTCCTTTTCGCGCCCAAAACCCCTTACTAAATCGGTTTCCTTTAGATTTCAAATGAGCCCTGTTTATTCCATTGTCTTAGTTTTGGCGGGCTTGTTAGTTTCGATGGCTTTAACTTGGTGTTAAACATGTCCTGATGGTTTCCGATGTTTCCCATTTAGGCAGGGCCTTTATCTGCGCGCCAAATCTTGTCCCTATTGTCCTAGGTTTTTGGCGGGCTTGTAAATCTGTCCCTGTGGATACCTGGTTGATTGGTTTTTGATGAAGTAATTGGGGTACTAAATGTTTTATTGATTTCATAAGAGCATAAGAAATAGGAGCAGGAGTAGGCCAATCGGCCCCTCGAGCCTGCTCCGCCATTCAATAAGATCATGGCTGATCTGATCCTAACCGCCAATCTACTATCACAGAACCATCTCCTGCATCTAACAGAATTGCACACACGAAATAGGAGCAGAATCAGGCTACACGGTCCCTGGGCCCGCTCCACTACCCACAGAGCCATGACCGATCCGAACCTAGACTCATGTCCAAATTCCTGCCCGCTCCCCGTAACCCTTAATGCCCTTTACTTCTAGGAAACTGTCTATTTCTGTTTTAAATTTATTTAATGATGTAGCTTCTACAGCTTTTTGTGGCAGCATATTCCATGGACCTACCACCCTCTGAGTGAAGTAGTTCCTCCTCATCTCAGTTTTGAAAGAGCAGCCCCTTATTCTAAGACTATGTCCCCTAGTTCTAGTCTCACCCGTCATCGGGAACATCCTCCCCGCATCCACCCGATCCAACCCCTTCACAATCTTATATGTTTCAATAAGATCGCCTCTCATTCTTCTGAACTCCAATGAGTAGAGTCCCAATCTACCCAACCTCTCCTCATATGACCACCCCCTCATAGAAACATAGAATCTAGGAGCAGGAGTAGGCCATTCGGCCCGTCGAGCCTGCTCCACCATTCAATACGATCATGGCTGATCATCCAAATCCAGTACCCTGTCCCTGCTTTAATCCCCACAGTACACATATCCCACCCTACCCCCATAACCCCACGGGATTAACCGAGTGAACCTTTTTTGCACTGCCTCGAGAGCAAGGATGTCTTTCCTTAAGTAAGGACACCAAAACTGTATGCAGTATTCCAGGTGCGGTCTCACCAATACCTTGTACAACTGAAGCAATACCTCCCTATTTTTATATTCTATCCCCCTAGCAATGAAAGCCAACATTCCATTTGCCTTCTTAATCACTTGCTGCACCTGCATACTAACCTTTTGAGTTTCGTGCACCAGGACCCCCAGATCCCTTTGCACTTCAGTACTCTCCAGTTTCTTGCCATTAAGATAATAAATTGCTCTAGGATTTTTCCTGCCAAAGTGCATCACCTCACACTTTCCAGTGTTGTATTCCATCTGCCAAATCTCTGCCCACTTACTTAGCCTGTCTATGTCCCCTTGCAGGTTTTTTATGTCCTCCTCACTCACTACTTTCCCTCCCATCTTTGTATCATCTGCAAATTTTGATATGTTACACTTGGTCCCTTCCTCCAAATCGTTAATATAGATTGTAAAGAGTTGGGGACCCAGCACTGACCCCTGTGGAACACCACTAGTTACTGATTGCCAGTCTGAGAATGAACCATTTATCCCAACTCTTTGCTTTCTGTTAGATAGCCAATCCTCTATCCATGCCAGAATATTACCCCCAATCCCGTGATTTTTTACCTTAAGCAATAATCTTTTGTGTGGCACCTTGTCAAATGCCTTTTGGAAGTCTAAATACACTACGTCTACTGGTTCCCCTTTATCCACTCTATATGTTACTTCCTCAAAGAACTCCAGCAAATTTGTCAAACATGACTTCCCCTTCGTAAAACCATGCTGACTTTGTCCTATTAAATTATGATTATCCAAATGTCCTGTTACTGTTTCCTTAATAATGGACTCCAAAATTTTACCTACCACAGATGTTAGGCTAACCGGTCTATAGTTACCAGCCTTCTGTCTACTGCCCTTTTTAAATAAGGGTGTTACATTAGCAGTTTTCCAGTCTGCCGGGACCTTAGCGGAATCCAGGGAGTTTTGAAAAATTATTACCAATGCATCTACAATCCCTACCGCCACTTCCTTCAAGACTCTAGGATGTAAGCCATCAGGTCCAGGTGATTTATCCGCCTTGAGTCCCATTATTTTACCGAGTACCACTTCCTTAGTGATTTTGATCGTGTTTAGCTCCTCTCCCCCTATAGCCCCCTGTTTGTCCAGTGTTGGGATATTCTTAGTGTCCTCTACTGTAAAGACTGATACAAAATATTCATTCAGTGTTTTTGCCATCTCCATATTTCCCACCATTAATTTCCCGGTCTCATCCTCTAAGGGACCAACATTTACTTTAGCCACCCTTTTTCTTTTTATATAACTATAAAAACTCTTACTATCTGTTTTTATATTTTTTGCTAATTTACTTTCATAATCTATCTTCCCTTTCTTAATCAATCTTTTTGTTATTTTTTGCTGCCTTTTAAAGTTTTCCCAATCCTCTGTCCTCCCACTAGATTTCGCTACCTTATATGCCCTTGTTTTTAGTCGAATACTATCCTTAATTTCTTTACTTAGCCACGGATGACTGTCCTTTCTTTTACACCCTTTTCTTTTCAGTGGAATATATTTTTTTTGGAAGTTGTAAAATAACTCCTTGAATGTACACCACTGATCATGTGTCGTCTTACCCTTTAATCTATTTTCCCAATCCACTCTACTCAATTCCGCTCGCATACCTTCATAGTCTCCTTTATTCAAGCTTAGCACGCTTGTTTGAGATCCAACCTTCTCACCCTCTAATTGAATATGGAATTCAACCATGTTATGGTCACTCATTCCAAGGGGATCCTTTACTAGGACATTTTTAATTAATCCTGTCTCGTTACACAGGACCAGATCTAAGGTTGCTTGCCCCCTGGTCGGTTCAGTTACATACTGCTCAAGAAACCCATCCCTAATACACTCAATGAACTCATCCTCAAGGCAGCCCTGCCCCATTTGATTTGTCCAATTAATATGATAGTTAAAATCCCCCATAATTATAGATGTTCCCTTATTACATGCCTCAACTATTTCCTGATTGATACTCCGTCCAACAGAGTTGCAACTGTTCGGAGGCCTATAGACTATGCCCACTAGTGTTTTTTTCCCCTTATTATTCCTTATCTCCACCCAAACTGTTTCATTATCATGATTTTTTGACCCAATATCATTACTCTGTATTACAGTGATTCCTTCCTTTATTAACACAGCCACCCCACCTCCCCTTCCTTCCTGCCTGTCCTTCCTGATCGTTAAATAACCTGGTATGTTTAATTCCCAGGCATTGTCACCCTGCAGCCATGTTTCTGTAATGGCCACAATATCATAACCATATGTAGTTATTTGTGCCATTAACTCGTCTATTTTGTTACGAATGCTACGTGCATTCAGATAGAGAACTTTCAAATATGCTTTGTGGCACTTAGTTCCTGCTTTTTCACTTTTTACCACTTTACCTTTTACTCCACACACTCTGTCCCTTCCTGCCACGCTCTGATTTGTGATTCCCCTACTGCTACCTATGTCTATGACCCTCTCTCTTGTCATTTTTATTTTTTGCTCTCTTGAAACCTCCCCCCCACTAATTAGTTTAAAGCCCTCTCCACAGCCCTAGTTATTCGATTCGCCAGGACACTAGTCCCAGCACTGGCCAAGTGAAGTCCGCCCCAGTACTGGTGCCAGTGTCCCAAGAAGCAAAACCCATTTTTCCCACACCAGTCTTTGAGCCACGCATTCAACTCCCTGATTTTATTTACCCGAGCCAAATTTGCTCGTGGCTCAGGTAGTAATCCAGAGATTATTACCCTCGAGGTTCTGCTTTTTAATTTGGCCCCTAGCTGCTCAAACTCCCTCAGCAGAACCTCTTTCCTTGTCCTATCTATGTCATTGGTACCAACATGGACCACGACAACTGGATCCTCCCCCTCCCACTCCAAGTTTCTCTCCAGCCCAGAGGAGATGTCCTTAACCCTGGCACCGGGCAGGCAACACAGCCTTCGGGACTCTCGCTCTTGGCTGCAAAGAACCCTATCTATCCCCCTAATGATACTATCCCCTACCACTACAACATTTCTTTTTACTCCCCCCACTTGAATGGCCCCCCTTACCACGGTGCTGTGGCCAGGTTGCTCATCCTCCCTGCAGTTCCCGCTCCTATCCACACAGGGAGTAAGAGCCTCGAACCTGTTGGACAAGAGCAAGGGCTGCGGCTCCTCCAACACTACCTCCTGGATCCCTGTACCTGCCTCACTCGTAGTCACACCTTCCTGTCCCTGACCACGGGCTACTTCTGAATTAGTTACTCTAATTGGTGTGACTACCTCCTGAAACACGGAGTCCAGGTAACTCTCCCCCTCCCTGATGTGTCGCAGTGTTTGAAGCTCGGACTCCAGCTCATCAACACGGAGCCGGAGTTCCTCGAGCAGCCAACACTTACTGCAAATGTGTTCACCGTGAACATCAATGGTGTCCACCAGCTCCCACATATTGCAGCAGTAACACATCACCTGCTCTCCCATTCTATGTAATTAATTAAAAATTTATTATTTACCCTTCAGTTAATTTATGCCAGCAGTCTCCGCTACACCACAGATACCCGAGAAACTATAAACTATGGAATTGAAGTTTTGTATAAAAAGAAAGAGAAATACTCACCAACCAATCACTTACCTGCTTTCTGGTGACGTCACACTTCGATTATTTTTTACCTCTCTCCTGCTCTCGGCTTGGTGAAAGCCTGCCTGGTCGCTGCCGCCTTTTACCGCCGCCGCCTCGCCGCTGTTGCTCCACCCAGGTCCGCCGCCTCTGTGGGCCTACCTGGTCGCTGCCTCCTTTTACCGCCGCCGCCTCGCCGCTGTTGCTCCACCCAGGTCCGCCGCCTCTGTGGGCCTACCTGGTCGCTGCCGCCTTTTACCGCCGCCGCCTCGCCGCTGTTGCTCCACCCAGGTCCGCCGCCTTCAGGCTTCTGGTATCCTGTTTGGGCTTGGGAATTTCAAAAGAAGTCTTGGATTATTCATATTTCGATGTGTGTGTGAGGCTTTGGGTTTGTCTCTTCCTCCTTGGTAGGAATGCAGTGTAAACAATTCCCAGACAGCTTGATTGGGCCCCAATACCCAAAGCTGTCCACTGCCTGGCCACGCCCCTCCGCAGCCTGTCTGTGTCTGTGAAAGGTGTCTTTCCCAACAGTAAGATTCAAAGGTCATTTTCCTCAGGGTTTTTCTTCCCTGATCTTTAAAATGTCCAAAACTGAGGTTTTTTACCTCAAATCACTTCACTTGGGTCCCATCATCCCAAGTTTGTATGAAAGGTCCAAAAATCACTCCCTTTTAGGGTTCTGTTCGAGTTTCTGGGGGATTTTGCGAAGCCTACAGCCATTCGATGAGATCATGGCTGATCATCCAAACTCAGTACCCTGTCCCTGCCTTCTCCCCATATCCCTTGATACCTTTAGCCTTAAGAAATATATCTAACTCCTTCTTGAATATATTTACTGACTTGGCCTCAACTGCCTTCTGTGGTAGAGAATTCCACAGGTTCACCACTCTCTGGGTGAAGAAATTCCTCCTCATCTCTGTCCTAAATGGCTTACCCCTTATCTTTAGACTGTGACCTCTTGTTCTGGACTCACCCGCCATCGGGAACATCCTTCCTGCATCCAGTCTGTCTAGCCCTGTTAGAATTTTATAAGTTTCAATGAGATCTCCTCTCATTCTTCTAAACTCCAGCGAGTATAAGCCCAATCGACCCAATCTCTCCTCGTACGTCATTCCTGCCATCCCAGGTATAAGTCTGGTGAATCTTTGCTGCACACCCTCCATGGCAAGAACATTCTTCCTCAGATAAGGCGACCAAAACTGCACACAATACTCAAGGTGTGGTCTCACCAAGGCCCTGTACAACTGCAGCAAGACATCCTTGCTCCTGTACTCAAACCCTCTCGCTACGAAGGCCAACGTACCATTTGCCTTCTTAACCGCCTGCTGTACCTGCATGCTTACCTTCAGCGACTGGTGCACAAGGACACCCAGGTCTCGTTGCACTTCCCCTTCTCCCAATCTGTTGCCATTCAGATAATCTGCCTTTCTGTTTTTGCTACCAAAGTGGATAACCTCGCATTTATCCATATTATACTGCATCTGCCATGCTTCTGCCCAATCACCCAACCTGTCCAAATCATACTGGAGTTTCTCTGCATCCTCCTCGCAGCACACACGCCCACCCAGCTTTGTGTCATCTGCAAACTTGGAGATATTACATCTAGTTCCCTCGTCTAGATCATTAATATATATTGTGAATAGCTGGGGTCCTAGGACCGATCCCTGCGGAACCCCACTAGTCACTGCCTGCCACTCGGAAAAAGACCCGTTTATTCCAACTCTTTGCTTCCTGTCTGCCAACCAGTTCTCTATCCAAGTCAGTACCTTGCCCCCAATCCCATGTGCCTTAACTTTACACGCTAATCTCTTATGCGGGACCTTATCGAAAGCCTTCTGAAAGTCCAAATACACCACATCCACTGGTTCTCCTTTATCTATTCTACCAGTTACATCCTCAAAAAATTCCAGTAGATTAGTCAAGCACGATTTACCTTTTGTAAATCCATGTTGACTTTGTCCGATCCTGTCACTGTTTTCCAAGTGCTCTGCTATTGCATCTTTTATAATGGACTCTAGCATTTTCCCCACAACCGATGTCAGGCTATAATTCCCCGTTTTTTCTTTACCACCTTTTTTGAACAGTGGGGTAACATTAGCTACCCTCCAATCCATGGGAACTGTTCGAGTCTATAGAATTTTGAAAGATGACCAGCAATGCATCTACTATTTCTAGGGCCACTTCCTTAAGTACCCTAGGATGTAGATTATCAGGCCCTGGGGATTTATCGGCCTTTAATGCCATCAATTTCCCTAACACCATTTCCCTACAAATACTGATTTAATTCAGTTCCTCCCTCTCATTAGACCCTATGTTACGACATCTCTGGGAGGTTATTTGTGTTCTCCTTTGTGAAGACAGAGCCAAAGTATGTATTTAATTGGTCTGCCATTTCTTTGTTCCCCATTATAAATTCCCCTGATTCTGACTGCAAGGGACCTACGCTTGACTTCACCAATCTTTTTCTCTTCACATATTTATAAAAGCTTTTACAGTCAGTTTTTATGTTCCCTGCAAGCTTACGCTCGTACTCTATTTTCCCCCTCTTAATTAATCCCTTTGTCCTCTTTGCTGAATCCTAAACTGCTCCCAATCCTCAGGTTTACTGCTTTTTCTGGCCAATTTATATGTCCTCTCCTTGGATCTTATGCTATCCCTGATTTCCCTTGTCAGCCATGGTTGAGTCAGCTTTTTTGTTTTATTTTTATGCCAGACAGGGATGAACAAATTCTGTAGTTCATCCAAGCGATCTTTGAATGTTTGCCATTGCCTATCCACCGTCAACCCTTTGAGTAACATTCCCCATCTATCCTACCCAACTCGCGCCTCATACCATCGTAGTTTCCTTTATTTAAATTCAGGACCCTAGTCTCTGAGTCAACTATTTCATTCTCCATCTTAATGAAGAACTCTATCATATTATGATCGCTCTGCCCCAAGGGGCCCCGCACAACAAGATTACTAATTAATCCTTTCTCGTTACATAATACCCAGTCTAAGATGACCTGGTCTCTAGTTGGTTCCTCGACATATTGGTCCAGGAAACCATCCCGTATACACTCCAGGAATTCCTCCTCCACAGTATTGTTACTAATTTGGTTAGCCCAATCTATATGTGGATTAAAGTCACCCATGAATAAGTGCTGTGCCCTTATTGCACGCGTCTCTAATTTCCTGTTTGCCATCCCCAACCTCAGCATTACTGTTTGGGGGTCTGTATACCACTCCCACTAACGTTTTCTGCCCCTTGGTATTTCTCAGTTCTACCCATACAGATTCCACATCATCAGAGCTAATATCCTTCCTTACAATTGTGTTAATCCCCTCTTTAACCAGCAATGCTACCCCACCTCCTTTTCCTTTTTTGCCTGTCTTTCCTGAATATCGAATATAGGATGTTGAATTCCCAGCCTTGGTCACCCTGGAGCCATGTCTCTGTAATCCCAATCATATCATATCCGTTTACCTCTATTAGCGCAGCTAATTCATCCACCTTATTACGAATGCTCCTCGCATTAAGACATAAAGCCTTCAGCTTGTTTTTTTAACACTCTTAGACCTTTTAGAATTATTATTTACTGTGGCCATGTTTGATTTAAACTCTTGATTTCTCTGTCACCTTTGCTTTTCTGCTTCCTGTCTTTTGCTTCTATCCTTGTTTCCCTTTCCTCTGTCTCCCTTCTCAGGTTCCCAACCCCCTGCCATTTTAGTTTAAACCCTCCCCAACAGCACTAGCAAACATTCCCCCTAGGACATCGGTCCCAGCCCTGCCCAGGTGCAAACTGGTCCCACCTCCCCCAGAACCGGTTCCGATGTCCCAGGAATTTGATTCCCTCCCCCTTGCACCATTCCTCTAGCCACGTATTCATGTACGCTGGAGACACCCAGCTCTATGTCACCACCACCTCTCTTGACTGTCCCAACGGAATCTGTTGTCAGACTGCTTGTCCGACATCCAGTCCTGGATTAGGCAAAGTTTCTTCCAATGAAATATCGGGAAGACTCTGTTCCCGAGCCACCGACTCCATCCCTCTCCCCTGTCTGAGGCTGAACCAGACTGCTCGCAACGTCGGTGTCATAATGGACCCTGAGCTGAGCTTCCAACCCCATATACGCTCCATCGACAAGACTGCCTACTTCCACCTCCGTAACATCGCCCGTCTCTGCCCTTGCCTCGGCTCATCTGCTGCTGAAACCCTCACCTATGCCTTTTGCCTCCAGATTCAGTTATTCCAAACTCTCCTGGCGGACCTCCCGTCTTCCACCCTCCGTAAACTTAAATTCATCCAAAACTCTGCTGCCCATATCCTAACTCGCACCAAGTCCCATCGCCAATGTTCCCCCCTATTTTTGGGGGGAGGGGGGTGGGGGTGCACGTTCCCTTTAATGGGCTGCGCGGCCCAGTCGCAGAATTACACCGTTGGAAAAGCCGGTCCTGGGCTGGCTATGCAGCTTACAGGGAATGTTGCCCATCACCCCTGTGCTCGCTGACCTACATTGGCTTCTGGTCTGGCAATGCCTCGATTTAAAAAATTCTCATCCTGGTTTCCAAATCCCTGTATACCTCACCCCTCCCCATCTCTAAGGAGAGGGAGTAGATCAGTTATCCGTACACTTCAGGACAACAGGACCCTGCTCCTAACCCAGTCGAGGTACCCAGTGTCACGGTGTATGTACTTATTTACAGCTTGTAATTGAGTAGGTGTCATTGTATTAATTAAGCCTCACATTCATAGCTGGATATTAAAGTACGACTTTGGACTAATGAAGTTATGCACCGACCTAAAATGTCTTGAGTTTCTTGAATCAATTAACACGCCATCTGGTGCACTCAACAGCATGATGCATTGGAGAGAATGGCCTTGTTGGGCTGAATGGCCTTTTTCTGTTCCACAGTTTCTCATGTTCCTACCCACTGAGCCATCAGAAATTACCCTCCAGAAACAATGTGTGCGCTAAACTCCCATCAGCAGCGTTTATAGCGACGTATTCGGTGTAGAACTATCCATTCTGAATAAATACTACAGGCGAAGACAGACGGGAGAAACGTGCGCTTTTAATCTTTAAGATGATGACTTGAGAAGGGAATAAAATATATTACATAGAATGTACAGCACAGAAACAGGCCTATGCACGTTTTTATGCTCCACGCGAGCCTCTTCCCACCTTGCTTCACCTCACCCCATCTGTATAAACTTCTATTCCTTTCTCCCTCATGTACTTCAATGCATCTCTGCACTTTGCCTCAACTACTTCCTGTGGTAGCGAGTTCCACATTCTGACCACTCTCTGGCTAAAGAAGTTTCTCCTGAATTCCCTATTGGATTTATTAGTGACTATCTTTTATTTATAACCCCCAGTTTTGGTCTCTCCTACATCTACCCTATCGAACCGCTTCATAATTTTAAAGACCTCTGTTGGGTCACCCCTCAGCCTTCTCTTTTCTGGAGAAAAGAGCCTCAGTCTTTCCTGATAGTTTTAACCTCTGAGAATTCCTATTTATTAAAAAAATGGTATGGAAAAGAGAAATCACCAAGCACTATTGGTAAGCATGCAATGAAAGTAGGTCAAGGAGGCATCGGTTAAAAACGGTGAGAGGCACATCTGGGGCCAATATCAGGAGGTATCTTGACACAGAGTAGTTATAGAATCATAGAATGGTTACAGCACAGAAGGAGGCCATTCGGCCTGTCGAGCCCGTGCCGGCTCTCTGCAAGAGCACTTCAGCTAATCCCACTCCCCCGCCCTTTCCCTGTAAATCTTTTTCTTTCAGGTACTTATCCAATTCCCTTTTGAAAGCCATGATTGAATCTGCCTCCACCACCCTTTCAGGCAGTGCATTCCAGATCCTAACCACTCGCTGCGTAAAAAAGTTTTCCCTCATGTCGCCTTTGGTTCTTTTGCCAATCACCTTAAATCTGTGTCCTCTGGTTCTCGACCCTTCCGCCAATGGGAACAGTTTCTATCTACTCTGTCCAGATCCCCTCATGATTTTGAACATCTCTATCAAATCTTCTCTCAACCTTCTCTGCTCTAAGACTTGGAATGAACGGCAGATAGGATAATGGAGGCAAAACAAACTCAGATCATTTGAAGAATAATTGGATTGTCAGAGGATGGGAAGCCGATAGATCCTTCTCGATCAATGAGCCATCCTCTCCGTATGTATCACGTGAGAGATGGGAATACCACTGAGGGGGAGAATTCCAGGAGGACGAGAGCGAATGCGTCTTCATGAGGACTCATCTTGGGGAACGCTTCATTCACAAACACGAGACAATGGAACTGTATACAAATGGCAGTATTTATTAATTTAAAATGCTCCAACATAATAAAAAATAAACCCAGTGACACTAGGCAAGAACCTAATAAGATTCCCAGTTTAGGAAGGATATACACACACTGGATTAAAAAAAAACACACGACTTATATTAGCACAAAACCGGTCACTAAGTGTAATGGAATCAGACCTGTTCAACATGAGATTCTGATATCAATAAGGCATCTCTGTGTGCCTAGATAACAAGTTTGCAGATACAATAACCACATGCTTTTTTGTCTTAACTACAACTGGAAAATCTGTGTTGAGAACAGGCAACATCTAAAAAATAAAAATGGCACTTAGTGCAAGACATTGAAACCACAAAAGTCCAAGATTACGGAATAGAGAGATTATCAACTTAAATCCTTTCACAGCTTTTAGGAAATGAATCGTGGGTAAAATACCCAACACAAAGAAAGAAAATATATAGTTTGTTTTAAAAAAAAGTTTGGTACGGATGAATCTGACGTCGTCAGAACCTCAGGTTTATAGATAAGGTAATAGGGGAATGTTTCCACAGATATGAGGTTATAAAGCCTTCAATGCATTAACCAGGGCCACTGGTTCACGTTGGTTGAATTAGTCAAATTCTGCTTTTATCACGTGGGAGTCCGGGATTTTTAAACTAGGGTTATGGAGGAAATCACGTTATGTGACTCGGCTCATTTACAGAACAAGGCCAAACCAATTAATGATAACCCGAGTGAGTCAAATTCGATTTTATTACGTGGGATGGGATTATCACTGGGGTGTTGGGGAAGAGGGGGGTGGGTTGGGGAGGAGTCACATTCGGTCAGTTTGGAATTAGAGACATTGAATGTGCCAGATTCTGTTTTCCCTTGCATGGCATTATTTGGTGTGTCGGGGGTTGAATTCCGTCCCGTCTTCCATGCAGACCGTAACTCAGTGGCCTTAGTTACGATTCATTTTAATGATAAACGTTAGGCCTATGAACACAGCAACAAGGGTCCAAATTCCAACAAAAACAGAGGAGGAAAAAAAAAATACAGAATTCACAATATTTGCACTTGAGGTGTGGCATTTACCTGGACCACAAGGTGCGATTCCAGGCCACACCCACACCCACACACCCACCCACACACACACACACGTGTATATAATTATACACACGCACACGTATATAATTATACACACATGCAGTATACACACACACACACGTATATAATTACACACACGTATATAATTACACACATAATTACACACACATGCATATAATTACACGTGTATATGATTATACACACGCGTATATAATTACACGTGTATATAATTACACACGTATATAATTATACACATAATTACACACATAATTACACTCCGTGTATATAATTATACACACACACGTATATAATTATACACACACGTATATTACACACACACACTCTGTGGTACATGCATCAGCAAGCACCTAGACAGCAAGTGCATGTGTGCATAGGCCCCACTCTACTGAAACAAAATCCAGCCAAGTCACTCTTGAATCACGAGTTGCAAATAGCGCGCCACATTTACATTGCTGTGCTTCTTCTGTTTTTAAAAAAATAATTCAAAATAAACTTTTAAATAGATAATTCCAAAGTCATTCCTGCTAAAATTAATGTGTGCATTCAAGTGGTACTTAATATATGGCTTTTTGTACAACTTTAGTGAAAATATACATCTAGGACATAATTCAAGTACAAATGTACAAAATATGTAAACTCATACAGCAGTTATTTTTTGTTGAAATATAATACATTTTAATACATGTTCCCAGTTTAACCTGAAATCTATCAGTTTCCGCTTTTGTTTTCCAAGGTAATTTCTGGTTGCCTTAGCAACTACTGAATCCTTGCAGGGTCGTCTTCATCATCACTGAAGCTGCTTTTGAAACAGACCTGGAGCAAGAGAATGGTGAACGAAATGAGAAAAACCACACACATTAGTTATTGAAACTGTGCACAGTTTTGGTCTCCTTACACCTAAGGAAGGATATACTTGCCTTAGAGGCGGTGCAACGAAGGTTCACCAGACTGATTCCTGGGATGGGGGGGATTGTCCTAGGAGGAGAGATTGAGTAGATTGGGCCTATATCCTCTGACGTTTAGAAGAATGAGAGGTGATCTCATTGAAATGTATAAAATTCTTAGAGGGCTTGACAGGGTAGATTGACAAAACAATTAATCCCATGTTTCAGGATTTTATCCAACTTTTCTTTTGTTTTTTTTTCTTTCCAGCCAGTTCAATCTCTGCGACTTTTGCTGTAGAATCTAGTCGCACACGAGAACCAAATAACTTAAATTTTGTCTGTATCCATACAGGATAGAGAGGCTGTTTCCCCCTGGCTGGGGAGGCTAGAACCAGGGGGTCTCACAGTCTCAGGATAAAGGGGTCGGCCATTTCGGACTGAGCTGAGGAGGAAATTCTTCACTCAGAGGGTGGTGAATCTTTAGAATTCTCTACCCCAGAGGGCTGTGGATGCTCAGTCGTTGAGTATATTCAAGACTGAGAGCGATAGATTTTTGGATATTAAGGGAAACGAGGGATATGGGGATAGTGCGGGGAAAGTGGAGATGAGGTAGAAGATCAGCCATGATCTTATTGAATGGCGGAGTAGGCTCAAGAGGCCGAATGGCCGACTCCTGCTCCTATTTCTTATGTTCTTATGGTCATTTCCATTAGCATTAAACAGATTAGAGCTGCACAGAGTGAAAGGTTTTAAATTCAAGATCGTGCTAGCCCATCCATTTTACAACAAACGTGTCCGCTCTCTCGACCCCCGCTCCCCCAAATCTTCTCAGACACTCGCTGTCGAGGTTCACATGTGACCAATGGCCACTTGGGCAAGGCACATAAAGGGGGCACGTTCGTGCTAACGCCATTTGCATCAGGACGTCCCAAAGCGCTTTTTGGCTAATGAAGTACTTTTTGAAGTGTAGTCACTTTGTTGTAATGTCGGAAACACGGCAGCCGATTCATGCACACAGCAAGATCCCACAATCAGCAATTAGATAATGGCCAGATAATCTGTTTTTTAGGGATACTGGTTGAGGGATAAATATTGGCCAGGACGCCGGGGAGAACTCCCCTGCTCACCTTCGAATAGTGGCCCTGGGATCTTTTACGTCCACTTGAGAGAGCAGACGGGGCCTCGGTTTAACGTCTCATCCAAAAGACGGCGCCTCCGACAGTGCAGCGCTCCCTCACTGGGAGTGTCAGCCTAGATTTTGAGCTCAAGTCTCTGGAGTGGGATTTGAACCCACAACCTTCTGACTCAGAGGCGAGAGTGCTACCCACTGAGCCACTGAACTGCACGAAAAAGACAGCCCGCTTAATAAGTTTTAAGTGGCGCCATTGCGATTGACTTCTATAGTGATGACAGGTGGTTAGCGCCATTTCCCCGATATAGGCGGCTGTCCGGGGATAAGCACGGACGGTGTTAGCTGTGGGGACTGCACCAGAAAGGTGCCAGAGGACCGTACCTCAGAAGTGGATTCAGCACCTTCAGGAGAGGCGGGATGATAAAGTTGGGTGAGGAAAATGGGGGTGGGTGGGGGGGGGCGGGGGGGAAATCCATGAGATGGTTAAAAGTGGCTTACCTCACGTCTGCAAAGCCTATGCCACAGGCCTCGTTTCGGAGGTGGATCGGGCGGGTTGCTGTCCAGGTCTGGTGATAACGTCCCATCACTCCCATAGGTGTTTACTTCTTTAAAACATTCTGTATCAATCATCTGCAGTACAATTTTAAAAAAAATCCAATTAAATGAACAAATTGGCATTTTTTTTTTTGTTATTCATTCTCGGAATATGGGCGTCGCTGGCAAGGCCGGCATTTATTGCCCATCCCTAGTTGCCCTGAGAAGGTGGTGGTGGGACATCTCCTGCTGGTACAATTGAGTAGCTAAGCCACTTTCAGAGGCCAGTTAAGAGTCAACCACGTCTGTATGGGATTAGAGTCACATCTAGACCAAACCGGGCAAGGACGACAGATTTCCTCCTTCCCTCAATGAAAGTAGTGAACCGGATTGGTCTTTACGAAAATCTAACACAACTTTATGGCCACTTTTACTGATACCAGCTCTTTATTTCCAGATACTTTTAAAAAACTGAATTCAAAATTCTCAAATTGCCGTGGTGAGACTTGAACATGCTTTCTCTGGATAATTAGTCAAGACCTCTGGATTACAAATGCAGTAATTCCTGACATCATAAATTAGTCATATACTACCTTATCACATCGGAACATAGTAGAGAGCTTGTTTGGAAAAATGTAGTAACTGCTATATAAGCAAGTCCTGCAGCCAATCTGTATCAAAGACATCCCATAAATAGCCATGAGATAACATCATACAGCACAGAAGGAGGCCATTCAGCCCATCGTGCCTGTGCCAACTTATGAAAGAGCGGTCCAATTAGTCTCACACCCCCTGCTGATTCCCCCATTGCCCTGTAAATTTATCCTTTTCAAGTATTTATCCAATTCCCTTTTGAATGTTACTATTGAATCTGCTTCCACCGCCCTTTCAGGCAGCGCGTTCCAGATCACAACAACTCGCTACATAAAAAAATGTCACCCCTGGATCTTTTGCCAATTACCTTAAATCCGTGTCCTCTGGTTACCGACCCTCCTGCCAGTGGAAACAGTTCCTTCCTATCTACTCTATCAAAACCCCTCGTAATTTTGAACACCTCTATTAAATCTCCCCTGAACCTTCTCTGCTCTAAGGAGGACAGCCCCAGCTTCTCCATTCTATCCCCATAACTGAAGTCCCTCATCGCTGGTACCATGCTAGTAAATCTCCTCCGGACTGTGTCCCAAGTCCTTGACATCCTTCCTAAAGTGCGGTGCCCAGAATTGAACACAAGCTGAGGCCTAACCAATGTTTTATAAAGGTTTAGCATAACTTCCTAGTTGTGACGGGATCTCTCTGAACCGTTGGAACAGGCAGACGGGGCCAGGACATATAGACTAATCCAAAAAAGAGGAGCACGGCCCTCAATATTAGTTCACAGCCACGCAACACGAATCAAATCCTGCCATTCGCATTTTTGACGTCTGGCTTCTGATAACTAGAGTCCGCCCGTGTATTAAGTTGACTGCTGAGCGTCCGCGTACAAGTTACGTTACCTCGTTTTGCCAAGGAATGGAGACGCTGCCTGTGACGAACTTGGAGTAGAAGTCGTCATCTGTCGGATCTAGGTTTACCCCTTTGACTGTGGAGAACTGCTCGATGTCCAGGACGTCTTTACAGTAAACCGCTCTGGGCTGCAAAAACAAACGAAAAAGATGCATTCATACAGCGGCTTTCACGACCTCAGGACGTCCCAAAGCGCTTTACAGCCAATGAAGTACTTTTGAAGTGTAGTCACTTTTTGTAAGGTAGGAAACGTTTCAGCTAATTTGAGCACAGCAAGATCCCAGAAACAGCACTGAGATGCACGATGATGATGCAGTTAAGGAGAAGCTAGATGAACACACATGGGGGAAAGGAATAGAAGGGTATGATGATGGGGTGGGAGTGTAAACACCAGCATCGACATGTTGGGCCGCATGGCCTGTTTCTGTGCTGTACATTCGATGTAATAATCTGTTTTTAGTGATGTTGGTTGAGGGATAAATATTGGTCAGGACACCGGGGAGAACTCCCCCTGCTCTTCTTCAAATAGTGCCATGGGATCTTTTATGCCCACCTGTGAGGGCAGACAGCAAAAAAATAAATCAGCTAGTGGGGTAAGAGTTACCAAGGCAGTCCACGTTCTAGAATCATAGAATAGTTACAGCACAGAAAGAGGCCTGTCGAGCCTGTGCCGGCTCTCTGCAAGAGCACTTCAGCTAGTCCCACTCCCCCGCCCTTTCCCCGTAGCCCTGCAAATTTTTTTCCTTCAGGTACTTATCCAATTCCCTTTTGAAAGCCACGATTGAGTCTGCCTCCACCACCCTTTCAGGCAGTGCATTCCAGATCCTAACCACTCGCTGCATAAAAAAGTTTTTCCTCATGTCGCCTTTGGTTCTTTTGCCAATCACCTTAAATCTGTGTCCTCTGGTTCTTGACCCTTCCGCCAATGGGAACAGTTTCTCTCTATCTACTCTGTCTCGACCCCTCATGATTTTGAATACCTCTATCAAATCTCCTCTCAACCCCTTTGTTCTAAGGAGAACAACCCCAGCTTCTCTAGTTTATCCACGTAACTGAAGTCCCTCATCCCTGGAATTATTCTCGTAAATCCTTTCTGCACCCTCTCTGAGGCCTTCACATTCTTCCTAAAGTGTGGTGCCCAGAATTGGACACAATACTCCAGTTGAGGCTGAACCAGTGTTTTATAAAGGTTCATCATAACTTCCTTGTTTTTATACTCTATGCCTCTATTTATGAAGCCCAGTATCCCATATGCTTTTTTAACCGCTTTCTCAACCTGCCCTGCCACCTTCAACGATTTGTGCACATATACCCCCAGGTCTCTCTGTTCATGCACTCCCTTTAGGATTGTACCCTTTAGTTTATATTGCCTCTCCTCGTTCTTCCTACCAAAATGCATCACTTCGCACTTTTCTGTGTTAAATTTCATCTGCCACGTGTCCGCCCATTCCACCAGCCTGTCTATGTCCTCGTGGAGTCCATCACTATCCTCCTCACTGTTCATTGCACGTCCAAGTTTTGTGTCATCTGCAGATTTTGAAATTGTGCCCTGAACACCCACATCCAAGTCATTAATATACATCAAGAAAAGCAGTGGTCCTAGTACCACCCCTAGGGAATACCACTGTATACCTTCCTCCAGTCCGAAAAACAACCGTTCACCACTACTCTCTGTTTCCTGTCACTTAGCCAATTTCATATCCGTGCTGCCACTGTCCCTTTTATTCCATGGACTTCAACTTTGCTGGCAAGCCTATTATGTGGCACTTTATCAAACGCCTTTTGGAAATCCATGTACACTACGTCAACCGCATTGCCCTCATCAACCCTCTCTGTTACCTCATCAAAAAACTCAATCAAGTTAGTTAAATACGATTTGCCTTTAACAAATCTGTGCTGGCTTTCCTTAATTAATCCACACTTGTCCAAGTAATTTTGTCCCGGATTATTGATTCTAAAAGCTTCCCCACTACCGAGGTTAAACTGACTGGCCTGTAGTTTCTGGGTTTATCTTATAATTAAATGACTGATTAACATTACTCCACCTTCCCCCCCACCCCCTTTCCCAAACTAAAGAGTCAAAGTTTGGCCGTTTCACTTCAGTCTAAATAAGAAATTTACAGATCAGCGCGGAGTTAGATCGATATTTAAGCCGCACCAAAAATTGCACGGGTAAACTTGCAGCTTTTTTTTTTGGGCAATACTCAAAACCGTTTTATGCACTCACATCTGGAACAAAAGGAGGGTCCCACATGTTCGCCTCGAGCCTCTTGAAGTTGATGTGTCGAAATATAGGATGCTGCTTCACCTCACCGGCTCCTCCTCCTCGGCAGCCCAACCGTTCCTTTGGATCTTTGGTCAGTAACTGCAAATGGCCATCGAGACACATGAAAATGGCTTCGACTCAAAACATAATGCAGTCAATTTTAATCATGCACTGAAATTATTAACAACCCATTAGCGCGTGCCTACATTAAGAGATTACATTAACCCAATGCTCAAAACATTTCATACCAAATCAATAAAAACGCAATTTCAATCCAAAAGTCTTCATAAACACCATGCCAAGACATTTTGCGTTAGCTAAAATTTATTTTTTAATTAAAATTTACTTCCCTTCACCTCGAGGAGTTTCATCTTTAATAACAACAACCACATGCATTTATATAGCACCTTTAACGTAGTAAAACGTCCACAGGAGCGATTATCAGACAAAACTCGACACCGAGCCGCATTAGAAGATATTAGAACAGGTGGTCACAGAGGTAGATTTTTAAGGAGCGTCTTAAAGGAGGAGAGAGAAGCGGAGAGGTTTAGGGAGGGAATTCCAGAGCTTGGGGCCCAGGCAGCTGAAGGCACGGCCGCCAATGGTGTAGCGATTAAAATCGGGGACACGCAAGAGGCCAGAATTGGAGCAGCGCAGAGATCTCGGCGGGCTGGAGGAGGTTACAGAGATAGGGAGGGACGAGGCCGTGGAGGGATTTGAAAACGATGATGATGAGAATTTTAAATCTGAGTTTCTCATTTGCCTCACTCAAAGCCCATGCAGTGCGCCCCCTGTTGGTCAGCAGAAACCGACACAAGCAGCAGTTGCGGGGAGCCTGTGCCCCAAGCCCCAAGCCCAAGCCCCCTCCCGCCTACCCGTGGCTATTCTAGCCGCCCAGTCGATGGACAACATCATGGGTGGGGTTACCGGAGGGCAGACAGATGGGCGGCTTTACAATAAACCTTTCAACAAAACCAGACTTACTCACCATGCTACAGATGGAACGTGTCTCCTCCGAGAACTTTTCAGAATAATCCTCCGTATCCTCTTTCACGCGTCGGTCAACCTCGTCCCGCTTCACCTTCTCTTTACGCTTTCGAAAAGGCGACTGGCCCCGAATCATCTCATAGGTCAGGCAGCCGAGTCCCCACCAGTCAGGGCTGAAGGAATAACGGTCATTGTTGATAACCTCTGGAGCTTAAAAACCAAACACAACGAAGAATTACATAGAATTCGCAGCACAGAAACAGGCCATTCGGCCCAACTGGTCCGTGCCGGTGTTAATGCTCCACACGAACCTCCTCCCACCCGACTCAAAGTGTCAAGCCGTGGCTCAGTGGGTCGCGCTCTCGCCTCTGAGTCTTGGGTTCAAGTCCCACTCCAAAGACTTGAGCACATAATCCAGGCTGACACTCCCAGTGCAGTGCTGAGGGAGTGCTGCACTGTCGGAGGTGCCGTCTTTCGGATGAGATGTTAAACCGAGGCCCTGTCTGCCCTCTCAGGTGGATGTAAAAGATCCCATGGCCACTATTTCGAAGAAGAGCAGGGGAGTTCTCCCCGGTGTCCCGGGGCCAATATTAATCCCTCGACCAACGTCACTAAAACAGATTATCTGGTCATCATCACATTGCTGTTTGTGGGACCTTGCTGTGTGCAAATTGGTGGCTGCGTTTCCTGCATTACGACAGTGACTACACTTCAAAAACGACTTCATTGGCTGTGAAGCGCTTTGGGACGTCCGGAGGTCATGAAAGACGCTATAGAAATGCAAGTCTTTATTTCTTTCTCACTCTGACCAAAGTTGACAGAACTGTTGCACTTCATCTCCCCGCCCAATGAATACCAAGCAGACGCAAACCTTGGTGCGCTGTTTCTGGCACTACCTCCACCACCACCAACGCTCTGCCTCTGTAGCTCAGTGGGTAAGTGCACCACTCATTGTGGTACTGAGCTACCCAGACCAGGAGATCTCCCCCCCCCCCCCCAGGATTCTAGGTTTACCAGAATGGTACCCGGACTCCAAGGGTTAAATTACGAGGAGAGATTACACAAACTAGGATTGTATTCCCTGGAAATTAGAGGGTTTGAGGGGTGATCTGATCGAAGTTTTCAAGATACGGAATTTAATACAAAGAAGGATGGAATTTAATACTGAGAAGTGTGATGTGATGCATTTTGGCAGAAGGAACAGGGAGAGGCAATATACACTTAATGGCACAGTTTAAAGAGTGTGCTAGGACAGAGGAACCTGGGAGTTAATGTGCGTAGGTCCCTGAAGGTGGCAGGACATATTGAGAGAGTGGTTAACAAGGCATATGGGATCTTGGGTTTCATAAATAGAGGTATTGAGTACAAAAGTAGAGAAGTTATGCTGAATCTTTATAAAGTGCTGGTTAGGCCACAACTGGAGTATTGTGTCCAGTTCTGGTCACCACACTTTAGGAAGGATGTGAAGGCCCTTGAGAGGGTGCAGAGGAGATTTACCAGAATGGTTCCAGGGATGGGGGATCTTGGCTACAAAGACAGGTTGGAGAAGCTGGATTTGTTTTCATTAGAGCAAAGGAGGTTGAGGGGTGAATTGATAGAGGTGTACAAGATTATGACGGGTTTGGATAGGCTGGATGGGGAAAGGCTGTTCCCACTAGTTGATGGTACAAGGACTAGGGGACACAGATTTAAGGTTTTGGGCTAGAGATACAGGGGGGACGTGAGGAAAAACTTTTTTTACACAGCGAGTGGTGAGGACCTGGAACTCACTGCCGACAGAAGTGGTGGAAGCGGAGAAACTCCATGTTTTCAAGGGGAGACTGGATAGGCACTTGAGGGAAATAAACTTGCAGGGTTACGGGGATAGAGCGGGGGAATGGGATTGACTCAAATGATCTGCAGAGAGCCGGCATGGACTCGATGGGCCAAATGGCCTCCTTCTGTGCTGTTATGACTCTATATTAAAGGGAACTGATAGGGCAGATAGAGAGAAAGTATTTCCGCTGGTTGGGGATTCTAGGACTAGGGGGCAGAGTCTAAATGTTAGAGCCAGACCGTTCAGGAGTGAAATTAGGAAACACTTCTACACACAAAGGGTGGTAGAAGTTTGGAACTCTCTTCCGCAAACGGCAATTGATGCTAGATCAATTGTTAAGTTTAAATCTGAGATTGATAGAGCTTTGTTAACCAAAGGTATTAAGGGATATGGGCCAAAGACGGGTATGTGGAGTTAGGTCGCACATCAGCCATGATCTCATTGAATGGCGGAACAGGCTCGAGGGGCTGCCTCCTATCCCCCTCTCCTGGTCTCTGTCCAGCCACCCCTGCTGTAAAGTGTGGGGACGTTAGGATCGAGCTTAGCAGTGATGCCCGCCCCAGTCAGATAACTGACTGACGCTCTTTGCCTGGGCTCGCGCATGATCGATGGTGATGGGCACCGGAGGACAATGGAGCCGTATCCCAGTGAAGGCAGAAAACAGAGGGTAGAAAATATACATCTGTTTTGCAGAAAGTAATTTTAAATATATTCTATTCCATGTGAACAGATCAACAATTGTACATCCAAACTCAAAAAAAAAACATTTGTTTCATTTCACAATTGGTAAATGAGGCAGGGAAGTTGGAAGAAATGGAAAGGAAAAGCATCAATTAAACAGAAATAAACACTAATACGAAAGCAAAATACTGGAAATCTGAAATAAAAACAGAAAATGCTGGAAATACTCAGCAGGTCAGGCAGCATCTGTGGAGAGAGAAACAGAGTTAACGTTTCAGGTCGATGACCCTTCGTCAGAACTGGAAAAAGTTGGAGATGCAACAGGTTTTTAAGCAAGTGTAGAGGCGGGGAAAGGGGGGAGGGAGGGGAGGAAAGAACAAAAGGGAAGGTCTGTGATAGGGTGGAAGGCAGGAGAGATTGAGAGAGATTAAGAGATGGTGCAAGGCAAAAGGAGATGGTAATGGGACAAGTTAAGAAACAAAAAAAGACTCTAGATGAAGTGTAAATGGTAATGGCAGAATGATCGCCAGCTGCCATGTGAGAGAGAGAGAAAAAACAAGATGGGGCAGAGGTTATGGTCAAATAAACACTGTGGGGGCAATGTGTGGAACGGACGGCCCACAGAGGCACTGGAAGCAGATACTGCGCAAAAAATGATGGGCGATCAAGAGGTATTCTGTTCACATTCTTGGAACCAGGGAGACAACCCTGCCCTAGATATTCCCCCAGGTTGAGTGGCACCGATCTCTCCTGTCAGCAACTCTTGCGCTCAAAGTCTACTTTCACTACCCAATATCTAGATGTACAACAGCGTGACCTGGGGATAGGGTTTGGTGGGGGGGGGGGGGGGGGAAGAAGTACAGGAATGAGACCCCACCCCCAATGTTCCCTCTAATTTTTTTGCGCGCGCAGTCCCTTTAACTGGCTGCGCGGCCCATTCAAATTTTTGCTCACGCGCGGTTTCTTCCATATAAAAGCCGGTGGGCGGCCTGCGCGGGAACGTCACCTCTCCCCCTCCCCCCCCCACCTTTGCTATGTGGACTGGACACTAATTTTTGAAAAATTAATTCTCAGAACTCTGTGGAAAGACAATCTAGGCGTTAAACGTATTCAATCAGCAGCAGCCACTCAGCTCGCTGTTAAGGTTGGAGATTCCCGTACTCACCCATGTATCCGACAGTCCCAACTCTCCCTCGAATCGTCTCGCCCTCCGGAATCTGTACGGCTAAACCCAGATCGGAAATCCTGAGGTGCCCTGAAAATGAACAGCGAAAGCAGATTGGACAAAAGGTGGGTGCGGGGGGAGAAACTACTCGTGATTCAACAACAAATTGCATTCGTATAGCGCCTTTAACGTAGTAAAACGTCCCAAGGCGCTTCACAGGAGTGATTATCAATCAAAAATTTGACACCGAGCCACACAAGGAGAGATTAGGGCAGGTGAACAATAGCTTGGTCAAAGAGGTAGGTTTTAAGGAGCGTCTTGAAAAGGAGGAGAGAGAGGCGGAGAGGTTTAGGGCCCAGGTAGCTGAAGGCACGGCCGACAATAGTGGAGCGATTAAAATCGGGGTTGCTCAAGACGCCAAGACTCTTTCAGTATTATAACCTCAAGTGTAGTTGGGGAGGAAGTTAAAACCCTAAGGGGCCACTATGGAGGATTGTAGGCAATGTTCCCTCTCATTTTTTTCCCCCCGTGCGCTGTCCCTTTAACTGGTCGCGCGGCCCATTCAAATTTTCGCGCACGCGCGGTTTCCTCCATATCAAAGCTGGTGAGCGGCCTGCGCGGGACCTCCAGACCGCTGCACGGCCACGCGAGGAACATTGGTTGTAGGGCTAACATAGAAAAATAGCAGGAGTAGGCCATTCGGCCCTGCTCTGCCATTCAATATCATGGCTGATCCTCTATCTCAATACCATATTCCCGCTCTCTCCCCATACCCCTTTGGTGCTTTTTGTGTCTAGGCTGGAGGAGGTTACAGAAATAGGGAGGGGCGAGGCCATGGAGGGATCTGAAAACAAGGATGAGAATTTTAAAATCGAGGCGTTGTCGGACCGGGAGCCAGTGTCGGTCAGCGAGCACAGGGGCGATGGGTGAATCAGCAAGTAAATCGCAATGAACTGTCCAGTAAACTTCATTGCAAGTTGAGGTACGATGGCAGAATTAAGTCTGAGGAATAATAATTCCTGATGATAGCGCATCACCAGAGGGCGAGGAGGTTGCAGGTCTGTGCCTCACACCAAGTACTGAGCACATAATCTGGGCCCAAACAGGCCAGTACAGTGCTGTTCGTCGGAGGAGACTGAAGATCATGACTCCGCTCAAAATTGAGACTCTGTCCCAATGTCCCCAGTGGATGTCAAAGATCCCACAGCATTATTCAAAGAGGATCAAGAGCTCTCCCAGTCTCCCAGAGACTTGAGCTCAAAAATCTAGGCTGACTCTCCAGTGCAGTGTTGAGGGAGTGCTGCACTGTCGGAGGTGCCGTCTTTCAGATGAGATGTTAAACCGAGGCACCGTCTGCCCTCTCAGGCGGACGTAAAAGATCCCAAGGCACTATTTCAAAGAAGAGCAGGGGAGTTCTTCCCAGTGTCCTGGCCAATATTTATCCCTCAAACAACATCACTAAAAACAGATTATCTGGTAATCATCACATTGCTGTTTGTGGGAGCTTGCTGTGCACAAATTGGCTGCTGGGTTTCCTACATTACAACAGTGACTACACTTCAAAAAGTACTTCATTGGCTGTAAAGCGCTTTGGGACATCCTGAGGCCGTGAAAGGCGCTGTAGAAATGCAAGGCTTTTTACTCTTATGTGAGAAATAAAAGAATGACCAGGGTGAGGGTAGGGCCGGTCAAGGACAGTAGTGGGAACTTGTGCATGGAGTCAGAAGAGATAGGAGAGGTGATGAATGAATACTTTTCGTCAGTGTTCACCGAGGAGAGGGGCCATGTTCTTGAGGATGAGAGTGTGATAAAGGTGGATAGGCTGGATGTGGTAGATGTTCTGAGGGAAGATGTTTTAGCAATTTTGAAGAACCTGAGGGTCGATAAGTCCCCTGGGCCAGATGGGATATATCCTAGGATTCTTTGGGAGGCAAGGGAGGAGATTGCAGAGCCTCTGGCTTTGATCTTTGGGTCCTCACTCTCCACGGGGATGGTGCCAGAGGACTGGAGAGTGGCGAATGTTGTTCCTCTCTTCAAGAAAGGAAATAGGAATGACCCTGGTAATTATAGGCCGGTTAGTCTTACTTCGGTGGTTGGTAAGATAATGGAAAAGGTCCTGAGGGATAGGATTTATGACCATTTGGAAAGGGTCAACTTAATCAGGGATAGTCAACACGGATTCGTGAAGGGTAAGTCTTGCCTAACAAATTTGATTGAATTCTTTGAGGAGGTAACTAAGTGTGTAGATGAAGGTAGAGCAGTTGATGTCGTATACATGGATTTTAGTAAGGCGTTTGATAAGGTTCCCCATGGTCGTCTCATGAAGAAAGTAAGGAGTTGTGGGATAGAGGGAAATTTGGCCGATTGGATAAGTAACTGGCTATCTCATAGAAGGCAGAGGGTGGTGGTGGATGGAACATTTTCGGACTGGAGACCAGTTACCAGCGGTGTGCCACAGGGGTCGGTGCTGGGTCCTCTGCTGTTTGTGATTTTTATCAATGACTTGGAGGAGGGGACTGAAGGGTGGATCAGTAAATTTGCTGATGACACCAAGATTGGTGGAGTAGTGGATGAGGTGGAGGGCAGTTGTAGGCTGCAAAGAGACATTGATAGGATGCAGAGCTGGGCCGAAAAATGGCAGATGGAATTTAACCCTGATAAGTGCGAGGTGATTCATTTTGGTAGGGCAAATGTGAATAAGGATTACAGGGTCAACGGCAGGGTTCTGAGGAACGTGGAGGAGCAGAGGGATCTGGGGGTTCATATCCACAGATCTCTGAAGGTTGCCACTCAAGTGGATAGAGCAGTAAAGAAGGCCTATGGTGTGTTGGCGTTTATTAACAGAGGCTTTGAGTTTAAGAACCGTGAGGTTATGCTGCAACTGTACAGGACCTTGGTGAGACCACATTTGAATATTGTGTGCAGTTCTGGTCACCTCACTATAGGAAGGACGTGGAAGCATTGGAAAGAGTGCAAAGGAGATTTACCAGGATGCTGCCTGGTTTGGGGGGGAGTTGGGGCTTTTCTCTTTAGAGCGGAGGAGGATGAGAGGCGACTTAATAGAGGTTTATAAGATGATGAGGGGGATAGATAGAGTGGATGTTCAGAGACTATTTCCTCGGGTAGAGGCAGCTGTTACAAGGGGGCATAACTATAAGGTGCATGGGGGGAGATATAGAAGGGATGTCCGAGGTAGATTCTTTACTCAGAGAGTGGTTGGGGTGTGGAATGGACTGCCTGCTGTGATAGTGGAGTCGGACACTTTAGGAACTTTCAAGCGGTTATTGGATAAGCACATGGAGCACACCAGAGTGATAGGGAGTGTGATAGCTTGATCTTGGTCTCGGACAATGCTCGGCACAACATCGAGGGCCGAAGGGCCTGTACTGTGCTGTACTGTTCTATGTTCTATATGTTTTCTTCTCCTGGTCGAACATTTGTCCTTCAGCCAACACAACCTACGACTGTGCTCGACGGCACAACGAGGTACTTCAAAAGTTCATTGTTTGCACTGCTTTGAGGCATTATAGGAACAGGAGTCGGCCATTCAGCCCCTGGAGCCTGTTCTGTCATTCAATCAGATCGTGGCTGATCTCTACCTCCACTCCATTTACCCACCTTTGCTCGCTTAATACCCTTATCCAACAGAAATCTATCGATCTCAGTCTTGAAAATTTTCTACTGACCCCCAGCCTCAACAGCTTTTTTTTTTGAGGGGGAAAGAGTGTTCCAGATTTCCACCACCCTTTGTGTGAAAATTTGCTTCCTGATTTCTCTCCAGAATGGCCTGGCTGTAATTTTAAGGTTATGCCCCCTTGTTCTGGAATCCCCCCACCAGAGGAAAGTTTCTCTCCACCTACCCTACTGAATCCCTTATTCATTTTAAACACCTCGATTAGCTCACCCCTCAAACTTCTAAACTCAAGGGAATAAAAACCAAGTTTATGCAGCCTGTCAACCATAATTTAACCGGGTCAACCCCAGTATCCTGGTGAATCAGCGCCGCACCCACTCCAAGGCCAACAGACCCTTCCTGAGGTGCGGTGCCCAAACTGAACGCAATACTCCAGATGGGGTCAGACCAAAGGCCCTGTACAACTGAAAATCAGCCATGATCTGATTGAATGGCAGAGCAGGCTCGAAGGGCCGACTCCAGCTCCTATTTCTTATCACGTCCACCCCCTTTGTAACCCAGCTCCCTTGAGATAAAGACCGACATTCCATTAGCCTTTCAGATTACTTTCTGTACCTGTGCGCTAGCTTTTCGTGATTTGTGTACATGGACATCCCTTTGAGACTGATTCCTGGGATGGCGGAACTGTGGTATGAGAAGAGATTGAGTAAACTAGGCCTGTATTCTCTTGAATTCAGAAGAATGAGAGGGGATCTCATTGAAGCATACAAAATTATTACAGGGCTTGATAGGGTGGATGCTGGGAGAATGTTTCCCTGGGCTGGGGAGTCTAGAACCAGGGGCCACAGCCTCAGGATAAAAGGGTAGGCCATTCAGGACTGAGATGGGAAGAAATTTCTTTGGAATTCTCTACCCCAGAGGGCTGTGGCGGCTCAGTCATTGGGTATATTCAAAACAGAAGTCGATAGATTTCTGACTAGTAAGGGCATCAAGGGATATGGCGATAGGGCGGGTGAATGGAGTTGAGGCAGAAGATCAGCCATGATCTCATTGAATGGGGGAGCAGGCTCGAAGGGCTGAATGGCCTACTCCTGCTCCTATTTCTTATGTTCTTTGCTCTTCCACAGTTCCTAGTCTCTCGCCATTCAGCAAATATTCCGATTTGTCTTTCTTGGATCTAAAGTGGATGGCCTCACACTTCCCCACAACGAATCCCATCCGCCACAGTTGGGTCCACTCACTTAGCCTGTCCACGTCCCTTCAGTAACCTCCTGCTTCCCAGCTATACAATAACTCCCTGTATCAATGCGAGTATTATATATTAAGGCAGCAATTAAATCTTAAAAGGGGCCACAAAAGAAAGACCGAGCTTGGTCTCGGGTCGCCAGCCGTCAAACTGCCTCCACTGTATAGATCTGGAATGTGGAACAGTTTTTTTTAAAAATAACTCAGCCCACAAAAGATTTGCTGTCACTTTGTTACACAGATTATTGAGCAGGATCGACACGCGCTTGAAGCGCTGGACCCGCAGTAACGAGGCCCTGAGATTGAACGCTAGTCTTCACTGACAATTATTCTTGGGCTTCCCCTCAACCACCGTGACTCATAGGATTCCATAGGCTATACGGCACAGAAACAGGCCATTCGGCCCAACCAGTCCATGCCGGCGTTTATGCTCCACTCGAGCCTCCTCCCGTCTTTCCTCATCTAAATCTATCAGCATAACCCTCTATTCCCTTCTCCCTCATATGCTTATCTAACCACCCCTTAAATGCATCTATACTATTCGCCTCAACCACTCCCTGTGGTAGCGAGTTCCACATTCTCACCACTCTCTGGGTAAAGAAGTTTCTTCTGAATTCCCTATTGGATTTCTTGGTGACTGTCTTATATTGATGGCCTCTAGTTATGCTCTTCCCCACAAGTGGAAACATTCTCTCTGTATCCACTCCATCAAAACCTTTCATAATTTTAAAGATCTCTATTAGGTCACCCCTCAGTCTTCTCTTTTCAAGAGAAAAGAGACCCAGCCTGTTACATAAGAACATAAGAACATAAGAAATAGGAGCAGGAGTAGGCCAATCGGCCCCTCGAGCCTGCTCCGCCATTCAATAAGATCATGGCTGATCTGATCCTAACCGCCAATCTACTATCTATCACAGAACCATCTCCTGCATCTAACAGAATTGCACACACGAAATAGGAGCAGAATCAGGCTACACAGTCCCTGGGCCCGCTCCACTACCCACAGGGCCATGACCGATCCGAACCTAGACTCATGTCCAAATTCCTGCCCGCTTCCCGTAACCCTTAATGCCCTTTACTTCTAGGAAACTGTCTATTTCTGTTTTAAATTTAATTAATGTTGTAGCTTCTACAGCTTTTTGTGGCAGCATATTCCATGGACCTACCACCCTCTGAGTGAAGTAGTTCCTCCTCATCTCAGTTTTGAAAGAGCAGCCCCTTATTCTAAGACTATGTCCCCTAGTTCTCGTCTCACCCGTCATCGGGAACATCCTCCCCGCATCCACCCGATCCAACCCCTTCACAATCTTATATGTTTCAATAAGATCGCCTCTCATTCTTCTGAACTCCAATGAGTAGAGTCCCAATCTACCCAACCTCTCCTCATATGACCACCCCCTCATCCCCGGGATTAACCGAGTGAACCTTTTTTGCACTGCCTCGAGAGCAAGGATGTCTTTCCTTAAGTAAGGACACCAAAACTGTATGCAGTATTCCAGGTGCGGTCTCACCAATACCTTGTACAACTGAAGCAATACCTCCCTATTTTTATATTCTATCCCCCTAGCAATGAAAGCCAACATTCCATTTGCCTTCTTAATCACTTGCTGCACCTGCATACTAACCTTTTGAGTTTCGTGCACCAGGACCCCCAGATCCCTTTGCACTTCAGTACTCTCCAGTTTCTTGCCATTAAGATAATAAATTGCTCTAGGATTTTTCCTGCCAAAGTGCATCACCTCACACTTTCCAGTGTTGTATTCCATCTGCCAAATCTCTGCCCACTTACTTAGCCTGTCTATGTCCCCTTGCAGGTTTTTTATGTCCTCCTCACTCACTACTTTCATCCTTTCCTGATAGGTGTAACCTCGCAATTCTGGCATCATCCTTGTAAATCTTCTCTGCACCCTCTCCAGTGCCTCTCTATCCTGAACAAACCGAGCGCCGCTTTTGTGCAAGGATCTCACCGTGATCATCCAGCAGAATGTTTTCTGGCTTCAAATCTCTAAGTGGGGAGGGGGAAGAGGAAAAAAAAAACACAGTAAGTTTCTGGCAGGAACAAGCAAGGAACTCAGTAAATATTTTATTAACATTCAAAGGAGAATTGGATAAATACTTGAAGGGAAAACACTTGCAGGGCTATGGAGAAAGAGCAGGGGGGAAGTGGGATTAATTGGACAGCTCGACCAAAGAGCCGGCACAGGCACGATGGGCCGAATGGCCTCCTTCTGTGCTGTATGGTTCTATGTGGGCGTCACTGGCAGGGCCGGCATTTATTGCCCATCTCCAGTTGCCCTGGATAAGCCAGTTAAGAGTCAACCACGTTGGTGTGGGACTGGAGTCACATAGAGGCCAGACCGGGTAAGGACGGCAGGTTTCCTTCCCTGAAAGGGCATTAGTGAACACGTTGGGTTTTTAACGACAATCCGACTTGGTCACTTTTACGGAGAACAACTTCTCAGGGCAACGAGGGATGGGCAACAAATGCCGGCCCTGCCAGTGATGCCCACAGATGGGGGGGGGTGGGGAGCTGCGGCAGGGGGGGGGCTGCGACAGACGGGGGCGGGGGGGGGGGCTGCGACAGATGGTGCTGCCCAGAGAGGAAGGCAGAGAGAGACACACCTTAGTATTTCTGCAATAAACTCCCTCATGACTACTGAAAGCAGAAACTTCAGGACAGTCTATCCTATTTTAATCCCTAACTGGCAATATATATAATTGCTAAAATGATCTTTAACATTTCAGCTTGTTCATTCTGACAGTTTCTTCCCTAGTGATTCACATGTTGAGCACTAGATGGCTCTGCGCACTGGATCCACAACACACAAGGACTTTGGGGCCAAATTTTCTAGGTGCCATTCGGTCCTTAGAGTCCAACCTATGTTGGGATTTACTGTAAAGTAGTTTAGTGTGTGCAGATTTTTTGGCATTTGTTGTAGCACAGATATGGAAATTATAGAAATTTAAAACATTACCA
>CM059425.1:257630043-257665043 GCA_030390025.1 Squalus acanthias
GCCTGTTAGAATTGGGTGACTTGCAGGTATTTCCGAGTCTGGGGCTCGGAGGCGAGATGTCACTGGACCAATTGGTGTTGATAAATTACTGGTAGATCTACAAGCATTTGGACTCGTTGACCTCTACCGGCTCCCCAGCAACGTGTCGTAACCCCCAGCCTGATTATCTGCGAGTTATTAGAATTGCATAGCATTTATAGCACAGAAACAGGCCATTCGGCCCTACTGCTCCGTGCCGGTGTTTATGCTCCACCTGAGCCTCCTCCCACCCCTCTTCATCTCACCCCATCAACACATCCTTCTATTCCTTTCTCCCTGATGTGTTTATCTAGTTTCTTCTTAAGTGCATCTATGCTTTTCGCCTCAACCACTCCTTGTGGTAGCGAGTTCCACATCCTAACCACTCTCTGGGTAAAGAAGTTTCTCCTGAATTCCTTATTGGATTTATTAGTGACTATCTTGTATTTATGGCCCCTAGTTTTGGTCTCTTCCCCCGCCCCCCCCCCCCCCCCCCCCCCAACTGGAAACGTCTTCTCTACGTCTACCCTATCAAACTGGAGTTTAGAAGATTGAGAGGGGACCTCATAGAAGTGTATAAAATTCTGACAGGTCTAGACAGACTAGATGCAGAAGGAATGTTTCCCTTGGCGGGTGAGAACAGAACTAGAGGACATAATTTAAGGATAAGGGCTAAACCATTTAGGACAGAAATGAGGGGGAATTTCTTCACTCAGAGGGTGGTGAACCTGTGGAACTCATTGCCACAGAGGGCAGTGTACGCCAGCTCATTAAATATATTTAAGAGGGAATTAGATATATTTCTACAGGCAAAAGGGGTTAAGGGTTACGGAGAGAAGGCGGGGACGGGATACTGAATTGGAGGATCAGCCATGATCTCATTAAATGGCGGAGCAGGCTCGAAGGGCCGGATGGCCTACTCCTGCTCCTATCTTCTATGTATCTATGTAAACCCTTTCATAATTTTAAAGACCTCTATCAGGTCACCCCTCGGCCTTCTCTTGTCCACAGAAAAGAGCCCCCAGCCTGTTCAGTTTTTCCTGATGGTTATAACCTCAGTTCTAGAATTATCCTTGTGACTCTGTTTTGCACCTTCTCCAGTGCCTCTATATCCTTTTCATAACCTGGCGACCAGAACTGTGCACAGTAGTCCCAAGTGTGGTCTAACGGAGGTTCTTAATGAGTTTAACATAACTTCCCTGCTTTTCACTTCTATTCCTCTGGAAAACGAGGCATTTTTTACAGCCTTGTTAACCTCATTATCAATTTCAGGTAAGTTGAAGATTTAAAGTACTGTTCTCAATTTAAGTTCCTAGCTTTTTCACCCTCAAACTGAATTTGAATTCTACCATGCTATGATCACTCTTCCCAAGAGGATCCTTCACTTCGAGATCATTAATTAATCCAGCCTCATTACACATTACCAGATCTAAAATAGTCCTCTTCCCTGGTTGGTTCCACAACATATTGCTCCAAGAAACCATCCCATATACACTCTAAGTACTCTTCCTCAAGTCTACCTTTGCCAATTTGCTTTGTCCAATCAATATGAAGATTAAAATCTCCCATGATTATAGCTGTACCTTTCTTACAAGCCTCTGTTATTTCTTGATTTATACTCTGTCCTACAGTGTGGCTACTGTTTGGGGGCCTGTAGACCACTCCCACCAGTGACTTCTTACCTTTATTATTTCTTATCTCCACCCAAACTGATTCTATGTCTTGATCTTCTAGGCCAATATCATTTCTCATTACTGCACTGATCTCATCCCTTATTAACAGAGCTACACCACCTCCTTTTTCTTTCTGCCTATCCTTACGAAATGGCAAATACCCCAAAATATTCAGTTCCCAGCCTTGGTCACCTTGCAACCACGTCTCTGTAATGGCTACCAGATCATACCCATTTATTTCTATTTGTGCTGACAACTCATCTATCTTGTTACGAATGCTGCGTGCGTTCAGATATGGAGCTTTTAATCTTGTCTTTTTACCATTTTTCCCTACTCTGACCCCTCTTTCTGATGGCACTCTTGTGTATACGCTCTGTCCCTTCCTGTCACACTCTGGTTATCGCTACTCTGCACTTTTGCCTTCTCATTTTTCTTTGACTTTTTAAATTTCCGCTCAGCAGATCCCTCCCCCCCACTATTTAGTTTAAAGCCCCATCTACAGCCCTAGTTATTCGATTCGCCAGGACACTGGTCCCAGCCTGGTTCAAATGAAGCCCGTCTCGACGGAACAGCTCCCTCTTATCCCAGTACTGGTGCCAGTGCCCCAGGAATCGAAACCCATTTCTCCCACACCAGTCTTTGAGCCACTCGTTCATCTTTCTGATCTTATTTACCCTAAAGCAATTTGCACGTGGCTCAGGTAGTAATCCAGAGATTATTACCTTTGTGGTTCAGCTTTTTAATTTAGCCCCTGGCTGCTCATACTCCCTCAGCAGAACCTCTGTACGTACGGACCTTTTATAAAAGAAAAGCTGCAGACTTTGTGCTGCTTTTTATTTAGGTCTTCTGGGTTTGCTTGGTGGGGGGAGGGGGGGGGGGGAAGCACCTAATTAATGTTGGGTGTGTGAAAGTGTTGTTTAAATTGCTAATAACAGACTTGAAGGGACTTGGATGTTAGTGGGAGGTTAATTGCTTTTTTTATAGATGTTATTTAGAAAGAAAGACTTGCATTGCTGTAGTGCCGTTCACAAGCACAGGACATCCCAAAGCGCTTTACAGCCAATGAAGTATTTTGTCAATGTTGTCACTGTTGTAATGTTACACCTCGGCGGGGAGCGGTTTCTGAAAAACTATTATAATTGGCTGCCCCCTCCACCCCCCTCCCTGGACAGCTGTGTGTCTGACGTGCTTAAGTGTCTGAGCTAAGCTACTGAGCGAGCCTCATGGATAGAGTTTCTGTTGATTTAATGCGGACTGCGCGCACGTTCCCTGCAGGGACACACTCGCTTGTGTCTCCTCTTGTTCTCAGGATGTGGGTGTCGTTGGCAAGGCTGGCATCTGTTGCCCTGAGAAGGTGGTGGTGGGCCTTCTCCTTGAACCACCATAGTCCTTTATGGTGACGGAGCTCCCACAATAGTGTTGGGTAGGGAATCCCATGGTATTGTCGCAGCGAGGATGGAGCGGTGAAGTGTGTCCAAGAGAACTTGTGTGCCGATTGGGGGGAAAAAGCCGTGGTTGAAGGGACCCCCTCCCAGGTGTGTGCTTGGACAGTACAGAAGCTTAAGTCCACACGACTTAGCACAGAGAAGCTCTCGATTTGATGGCCCAGCACGAACCGTCCTAAATGTTGGGGGAATTGGTTTGCGTGGATCTCCTGGAGTGGGAGGAATTACAGCCCGCAGTAGCTGGTCTACCTCTCCAGGCCCAGTTAATCACAGAACGATACAACACAGAAGGAGGCCATTCGGCCCATCGTGCCTGTGCCGGCTCTTTGAAAGAGCGATCCAATTATGTCCCACTCCCCCTGCTCTTTCCCCATAGCCTTGCAAATTTATTTATCCAATTCCCTTTTGAATGTTCCTACTGAATCTGCTTCCACCACCCTCTCGTGCAGCGCATTCCCGATCATAACCACTGGCTGCATTAAAAAATTCTCCTCACCTCCCCTCTGGTTCTTTTGCCAATTCTCTTAAGTCTGTGTCCTCTGGTTACTGACCCTCCTGCCACTGGAAACCGTTTCCCTTTATTTAATAAACCAAATCTCTTTAGAATACTGTGGACTGGCTCAGGTCTCGGATTCTTGAGTCTGCCACTGATGGGCCACTATGTTCCAATTTACCTGAAAGCAGATTCAATAGTAACTTCCAAAGGGGAACTGGATAAATACTTGAAAAGCAAAAAATTTGCAGGGCTATGGGGGAAAGAGCAGGGGGAGTGGGATTAGTTGGATAGTTCTTTCAAAGAGCTGGCACAGGCACGATGGGCCGAACGGCCTCCTTCTGATTCCCCACCTTCTCCCTCCGTACCTCGGGCACACGATCCAATTGTATCGCCTTGATCTCCAACCCAACCCAACGCAGTCCAGCGGAATACTTTATGAAGCAATTGCAGTATCTCTGCGGACTGAACCTGTTTTTTTTTAAAGCGTCAGTGGGTTGATGTGGACATAGCTCACGAAGAAAGTGATGGTGGCCTCTTTACAATGGGGTGCTTGTATCATCTAAAAACAGACTTCCACATTAATCAGTGATGCAACAAAAACCACAACACGCTTCCAGTGTGACGGACTCCTCACTCGCCTGAGGTCGTGCTCTGTTCGACTAGGCCCCAACCTTTACATGACACTCTCTTTCACCATTCAGTCGCTAGTCCTCTCACGCCTAGTTTAGCTTACGTGAATTTTTTTTTTTACGGTATAGTGGAAATCTGGAACATTCTCCTCCCGCCCCCCCCCCCCCCCCAAAATTCTGTTGAGACTGGGGTTGGGAGGATTGGGGGGGGTGGGGGTTGGGTGGAGGGGGCGGGGAAGGGGTTCAATCGAAAATTTACAAACTTGAGATTGATAGATATTTTGTTAGGCAAGGGTATTGAGAGTTACAGAACCAAGGGGACAGATGGAGTTAAGGTACAAATCAGCCATGATCCCGTTGAATGGGCGGATAATGGCTGAACAGGCTCGAGGGGCTGAATGGCCTACTCCTGTTCCTATGTGACTATTCACGTGAGCCCCCCCCCCACTTGCCTCCTCAGCTCTTAATTCGAACCCTTTCATGGTTTCCCAGTAACTCTGTTATGCTGAGATTCTAGCTTTTAAGTTAATAGATGAATAATGTTTATTTTCCTATTCTTTTGCCCCTCCCAGTAGATTACCTGGCTGTGGAAAGGTTGGGGGTGGGGAGTAGGAAGTGTCTATTGAATCGTACAGCACAGAAAGAGGCCATTCGGCCCATCGTGCCTCTTTGAAAGAGCTATCCAATTGGTCCCACTCCGCCTGCTCTTTCCCCATAGCCCTGGAAATCTTTCCTTTTTAAGTATATATCCAGTTCCCCTTTGAACGTTTCTACTGAATCCGGCGAGTCCTGATGCTCCAGTGTGGGGCAGGCTTGATAGACCGATTGGTCTTTTCCTGCCCATCAGTTTGGTATGTTCCTGTGTAACTTGTTGCTATGCTGGAACGTTGAATAGAACTACCCCCCCGAAGTTATCTGTCTTCAGGGTGCTGTCTCGAGCATTGCCTGCTGTGGGAGTCGCTTTGTGTGTCGTGCTGTGTTGACCCATCACTTTTCGACAACTAACCCTTATCACGAAGCAGTGACTGCAATCTTTGGCTTGTCAACAAATACCTCTGGCCATACTAACACGCAGGGGTGTAAATCAGCCGAGTCCAAAGCTGGAATCCTAAAATATCCGTAGCACCAATTGTGTCAGCGGTGTCTCAGTGGGCAGCCCACTCGCCTCTGAGTCAGAAAGTTGTGGGTTCAAGTCCCACTCCAGAGACTTGAGCTCACAAATCTAGGGAGTGCTGCACTGTCGGAGGTGCTGTCTTTCGGATGAGACGTTAAACTGAGGTCCCGTCTGCCCTCTCGGGTGGATGTAAAAGATCCCATGGCCACTATTTTGAAGAAGAGCAGGGGAGTTCTCCCGGGTCTCCTGGCCAATATTTATCCTTCAATCAACATCACTAAAAACAGATTATCTGGTCATTATCACATTGCTGCGTGTGGGAGCTTGCTGTCGATGTCGTCTTTGATTCGCGAAGTCTGGTGATGCGATTGATCCTCAAAACGTGGTTAGCCTTGCACAATGGGGTTAGGAAACTGGAGAGATAATGGCTGTCGATGAGGAACCCGGACTTCTCCCCTTCCTCCTCTTTCCCCACCCATCTCCCACACAAGGCAACCGTCAACATAGGCTAATCTGAATGCTGGGTCTTCTCCCATCATAGTGCACACTGCGATCAATCCCAGAAGATGATCGGCTCCCCTCCATCTACGTTACTTCTCGCCTCTTCTCCTGATGTTCAGTTCAGTGACAGCACCTCCAGTACCGTGCCCAAGTGGCGCTCTGCCTGGATGGGGAGTTATTGGCGACGAAAGCCCAGTCGTGTCCTCCTGTCTACGTCCACTTTCCAGCCCGGGGAGTGGGTGGGGGTGGGGGCTGGTTTGGAAGGTGGGTGAGAGCCTTGGCCAATTTTTGCCCCTCCCTCGCCCAGGGGCACAGAAGGTCGATTGGAAACTCCCCGATTGTCGCCTCCGTCCGAGATCGGCTAACGGCACAGACTGGAGACCAAATCTGGGAATTTCTACCCCCCAGCCCCACTCCTCATATAGATCAGCTACCTGCTGCTTTTACCAACTGTGACCCATGCCAGGGGGATCTTTAATCATCTTTACTTTGTGACCAGCAATGTGATAATGACTGGATAATTGAAGGATAAATATTGGCCAGGACACCGGGGAGAACTCGCCTGCTCCTCGTCGAAATAGTGCCATGGGGTCTTTTATGTCCACCTGAGAGAGCAGACGGGGCCTCGGTTTAACGTCTCATCTGAAAGACGGCACCTCCGACAGTGCTGCACTCCCTCAGCACTGCACTGGGAGTGTCAGCCTAGATTTTTTGTGCTCCAGTCTCAGGAGTGGGATTTGAACCCACAACCTTCTGACTCAGAGGCGAGGGTGCTGCCCACTGAGCCACTGGCTGACACTCGATACAAACCTATATTGTCTTGTGTTTATCAGTAAAGTCACTCTTCTTTCATAAAGAAATTAACCTGTTTTAATGCGGGGCTTGATTTCAATAAAGCCAATAATAGCATTGGTAGTTTTAAAATGATCCCAATACAAGACTAGAGTGTTGCTCCATCTAATATTTTGGAGCAGGGGTTTAATGGGATCTGTGACATTTGGGGCATTGGTTTAATGGGATCTGTTACATTTGAGGCATTGGTTTAATGGGATCTGCTACATTTGGGCATTGGTTTAATGGGAACTGCTACATTTGGGCATTGGCTTAATGGGATCTGCTACATTTGGGCATTGGTTTAATGGGATCTGCTACATTTGGGCATTGGTTTAATGGGATCTGCTACATTTGGGCATTGGTTTAATGGGATCTGCTACATTTGGGCATTGGTTTAATGGGATCTGCTACATTTGGGCATTGGTTTAATGGGATCTGCTACATTTGGGCATTGGTTTAATGGGATCTGCTACATTTGGGGCAGCGATTTTATGGGAAATGTTACATTTGGGGAATTACTAGGTGCGGAGTTACGGGGATTACTGGGCTGTGCTTGGCTTGTCGCGTGGCTCCGTACAGTTGAACAGTGAGCAAAATGCCATTTTAAATGAGGTTTGAGTAACGTTAAACAAGTTCGTTTTATTTCGATTCCTGATTTATTTTTTTGTTGCTCTGCACAGTGTATCTCTGGGGATCTGATAACCCCCCAAAGCTGTGTAATGAAACAATGTGAAGTATTTCAAATTAAAAAAAAAATCATCAGGCTTTGTAAAAACAAAAAAAAATTAGCAATTTTATTTTTTTGTTGCTTTTTATTTACCAAATGATTTGAAGCCGTGGCCTCAGCCGTCTTTTGTTAATGATTTATGTTTGGTACAGGTGGCGGAGGGAAGAGGAAGGGACGGAGTAAAAAATGGAAAGAGATGCTGCGGTTACCTCACGTCAGTCAGTGCGAGGAGCTGCGACAGAACATCGGTAAGCACCGCTCGACTTGAGAACCTGCCCCGCAATACCGGGATGCGAGGCTTATTTTGCTGGATGTTTGCTAAGTGTGAGACAGGCCATGTGATGGCTCTCCTGGCCGACTTCCCACCTCGCACCCTCCCGTAAACTTGAGCTCCTCCAAACCTCTGCTGCCCGTGTCCTAACTCGCACCAAGTCCCGTTCACCCGTCACCCCTGTGCTCGCTAAACCTACATTGGCTCCCCTTCCGGCAACGCCAAGATTTAAAAATTCTCATCGGTGTTTTCAAATCCCTCCGTGGCCTCGCCTCTCCCCATCTCTCTAACCTCCTCCAGCCCCACAACCCTCCGAGATCTCTGCGCTCCTCCAATTCAGGCCTCTTGCGCATCCCCAGTTTGCTTCGTTCCACCATTGGCGGCCGTGCCTTCAACTGCCGAGGCCATAAGCTCTGGAATTCCCTCCCTAAACCTCTCCGCCTCGCTACACCTCTCTCCTCCTTTTAAAACGCTCCTTAAAACCTACCTCTTTGACCAAGCACCCTGCCCTATTATTTCCTTATGTGGCTCGATGTCAAATTTTGTTTGATAACGCTCTTGTGAAATGCCTTGGGACGTTGATGCACATCTGGATCCCAATAATGAGTGCGTTCGCAGTGAAGAAAATGGAGCCAATTTGTTAGCGAAGGTTCGTCAAATGGAACTGCTATTGATTTCCCTTTTATATTCATTTAACTGTGTCCAGTAACTCTTCAATTGGAACTGATCTCACTAGAAGTTTGATTCTCCTTTTGTTATGGACAGATTGCTGTAACAAGACCCTGGGAGTTTGTAACGGCATGTTGAAGGTGTCCTGTTGGGTAGCAGGAACCAATGGTGCGATTTAATTGGTTCATGTGCCAGATGGTTTGCAAGGACCCATATTGGGAGCTGATGGGCCCATCGTACCAATCAATGCCAGCCTCCTGACCAGTGTTCCCTCTTAGCGGCGCATCCACCAATGTTAAATTTGGGTGCGTGGTCCCTTTAACGTCCCTTCAAAGTTTCGCGCATGATTGGAAAAGCCGGTCCCGGGCTGCGCAGGACTGGCGGACAGCTACGCATCTGCGCAGCTTAGTGGGAACGTTGGCGGCCGCGCAGTAATGGGAAAGGTCCCGCGCAGGCCGCTCACCGGCTTCTCCATTGTAAGTGCCGTGCATGCGCAGAAATTTAAAGGGACCGCGCACTAAAAGAAACAGGCCACGCAGAACAAAGTGCAGCCTACGGGGAACATTGCTCCTGACTACGCTGACCAATCGGCGATGCGAGAGGCTCACTGGAATCGTACATTAATTATATTTTTAATATAAATTTATATGCACTTGTCAACTGTTAGTTGACAGGAACCGACGACAGTGAATTGGCCACTTGTTCTGGGGTCGTCGTCTTCCCTGAAGTAAGGTTTCGAGAGAGGGTGCACGATGGTGATGCCTGGGCACCTGTGCTCGGGCTCGGGCTGAGGCACATTACTTGGGGAGAGGAGAAGAAGCTTCATTCCACGCTGAATCCTAGTGTAGACAGCCCTGGAGTGGTTGATAGCGCTGGGAAATGGACACCCTTTCTGTTTAAGACTCCCAGTGCCCGCAACATCCTTTGCACAGAAAGAAAACTGATTGGAAACACGTATTAGCCAGTAACAGATCTGTTCGCGATCATCTTTGAAAGGATATGTCTCCGAGTGTTGCAGATGTGCTGTAATGTTTTACTCAGCCGTGGCTCAGTGGGCAGCACTCTCGCTTCTGAGTCAGAAGGTTGTGGGTTCAAATCCCACTCCAGAGACTTGAGCACAAAAATCCAGGCTGACCTCCCAGTGCAGTGCTGAGGGAGTGCTGCACTGTCGGAGGTGCCGTCTTCTGGATGAAACATTAAACCGAGGCCCCGTCTGCCCCCTCAGTGAAAGAACCCATGGCACTATATCGAAGAAGAACAGGTGAGCTCTCCTCGGTGCACAGGCCAATTTTTATCCCTCAACCAATACCTAAAACCCACCCCCCCCCCCCCCAAATTATCTGGTCATTATCTCATTGCTGTTTGTGGGAGCTTGCTGTGCACAAATTGACTACCGTGTTTCCTACATTACAACAGTGACTACACGTCAAAAAGTACTTCATTGGCTGTAAAGCGCTTTGGGATGTCCTGAAGTCGTGGAAGGCGCTATACAAATGCAAGTCTTCCATTTCTTTGCTGAGACCCCTCTTATTGCCGTTTCCTGTATAGTCAGATTCTGCAAGTTCTGTTTGAGGAGTTCAGTAACGAAATTTGCTGTGGTTTGTGATTGCATCAGGAAACGTTACCCGTCTATAAAAAGGCTGTCGACCATATCCCAATTTCTCACGCCCCTTTTGTGTTAGAAATTAAACAACTTTATAAAACAAAATACCCTTTACTTTTTTTTTTCCCCCTCACTTCGCATCATGTTTCGATAAAGTAATGACGAGTGTAGTGACCCCAAAAGGACCTGCCAGTGAGAAGCGCCTTTTCTGTCAACAGTGAATGGGTCGGTTAGCAGGTTCGGCCATGAGTAGCTCGCACGTGACGAGTTTCCTGGCTTACAGGAAATTTCAGCAATGATCTCGCTACCTTTTGTAATAAATCAGCTGTTGAACTGTTGTTTTCTGCGGGTGGGAGATCAAGGTTTCAGTAACTGTAGGTGTCAAACAGCCGCACAATGATGGGCCATTTAACAATTTGTTATACACCCACCAGTTGCAGAATTATTTTGAAGGGGGAAGAATTTTTTTTTATTTTTTTTAAAAAAGCTTGAAATGTCAAAGTGAAGTAAACAGAGAAATTCCACTTCCCGGGACTAACTGGATTGCAATTCGAAAGAGCCGGCGCAGACTCGATGGGCCGAATGGCCTCCTTCTCTGCCGTGCTGTTCAATGGTTCTTTTCACTCTCTCAGGCGAAGTCTGTAGCTAGTGACTTCAACAACAACAACAAAAAAATCTACCGAGTTAAGCTGTTGAATAGCGGCAAGTTCCAGGGCCGTGAAAACATCAAAGGAAGAAAGATCTTGCATTTCTATAGCGCCTTTCACGACCTCGGGGATATCCCCAAAGCGCTTTACAGCCAATGAAGTGCTTTTCTGAAATAAAAACCGAAAATGCTGGGAAATGCTCGGCAGGTCAGGCAGCATCCGTGGAGAGAGAGAGAGAGAAACAGAGTCAACGTTTCAGGTCGCTGACTTTTGATCTGACGCTAGGTCACCGACCTGAAACGTTAACTCTCTCTCTCTCTCCCCACGGATGCTGCCTGACCTGCTGAGCGTTTCCCAGCATTTTCTGTTTTTGTTTCAGATTTCCAGCATCCGCAGTGTTTTTGCTTTTGTACACGTGCTTTTCTGAAGCGCATGTCACTGTTGTAATGCAGGAAACGCAGCAGCCAGTTTGCGTGCGGTGAAGTGTGCCGTCTGGTGTCCCGTGTGAAGTATTCAGACCCTGTGTGTTTGAACAGTCAGAAACCACCGGCGGCAGAATTGCAGATTTCTGTCCTTTTCGTACTTGGGCTGGAGCTGGAGAAGATCGGAGCTGTGTACCACGAGGGTAAAGACCGTGGCATTTACTGGTCTGTCACCGGCGGTAGAATCATGGAATGATGCAGCACAGAAGGAGGCCATTTGGCCTGCGCCGGCTCTTTTTGAAAGAGCGATCCAATTAGTCCCACTCCCTCCCCCTGCTCTTTCCCCATGGCCCAGCATAGGTAGTGGGAGCAATCTGAGATGGTTTCCCCAACCTGGCCTCCCTCCATCCCCCAAAATCCTGGTGGCAGTACCAAGTGTGCATGGTCTTGGATCTGAACTGGCGTGCTGGTCCAAAGCAAGTTCAGGATCACGCGGAGCTTTGTGATGTACCCCTTAACCATCTCATTATGTCCAGTGGTTTAGCTAGAAGTAGCAATGCACAGTATTGAGTTATCCTGCTCCGCCATTCATTTAAGATCATGGCTGATCTTCTACCTCAACTCCACCTTCCCGCACTATCCCCATATCCCTTGATTCCCTTAATATCCAAAAATCTATCGATCTCTGTCTTGAATATACTCCATGATGCGGAGATGCCGGTGTTGGACTGGGGTGGACAAAAGTGAGAAGTCGCACAACACCAGGTTATAGTCCAACAGCTTTATTTGAAATCACAAGCTTCACCTGACGAAGGAGCAGCCGCTCCGAAAGCTTGTGATTTCAAATAAAGCTGTTGGACTATAACCTGGTGTTGTGCGACTTCTCACTTTTGAATATACTCAACGACTGAGCATCCACAGCCCTCTGGGGTAGAGAATTCCAAAAGATTCACCATCCTCTGAGTGAAGAAATTTCTCCTCATCTCAGTCCTAAATGGCTTACCACTTATTTTTCCTTCTCTCACTCTCCTCCTTCCCCCATCCCCCCCCCCCCCCAGATTATTTAAGCTTGATCAGAATTTACTCCATGCATCTCCTGCAGAACTCCCTCCTTTGCTCTAACAACTACTACTTGCCTTTAAACTAGTCAAACATCCCAAGGTGCTTCACAGGAGCGTTATCAAATAAAAATTGACATCAAGTCAAAGGAGGAGATTTTAGGACTGGTGACCAAAACCTTGATCAAAGAGGGAAATTTTAAGCAGAGTCTTAAAGGAGGAGGGAGGGGTGGAGAGGCAAAGAGGTTTGGGAAGGGAATTCCGGAGCTTAGAGCCTAGACGGCTGAAGGCACGGCCACCAATGGTAGCGCGAAGGAAGTGGGGGACGTACAAGAGGCCAGAGTTGGAGGAACGTAGAGTGTTTGATGCTCATTTCCCATTTATACCCCTTCACTTAACCCCCCAATCTGGCCTTCACACCTCTTCAACCCATTTCTTGCCCAACCTCACTCTGGAATGGTCTACTGGCTCCTACTGCGGGCAGGCAGATTTTTTTTACCCCCCACCCTCTCCCATGCTCCACAACTGGCTCTATCCTCGATGGCCAAGGACAAGACCGGTTTCAAGTCAGCTTTATACGCGTGGAGCTCCCTTTCAATCGCTCCACCACACTCATAGTGAAAGCAAAAAATAACCATTATGTCGTCAGCACAGGGACCGGAAGGAAGCAGAACTAGTTGCAGGGGACAGATAGAGGCAGATTAGGGATTAGGTTTAGGGAACCGAAACAGGTCTTCCACCACTTTTGGGGGGGGGGGGGAGGGGGGGAGACATTTTAATACTGCACTGTAACCAAAACCTTCCGAAGCAACAAGACTCAGCTGAACGTGAACCATTCATATCCATTGCAATGCAAGCCGTACTCACGTAGGATGCTGCCAGCCAATATTATTAACTAAACATCCCGATTATACAGCTTCGTTCATCGTGATTGGAATTCCTTACGTTGCCCTTCCCCGCACGCTGACAGGACGATACGTTCACATTTATGAACACAACGAAGGTTCCTCAGAGTAGGATTGGGCGGTTGGGGGGGGGGGGATTGTCCCCAGTAGACTAGGCCTATATTCCCTAGAATTTAGAAGAATGAGAGGTGATGTCATTGAAACATATAAGATTCTGAGGGGGATTGACAGGGTAGATGCTGAGAGGCTGTTTTCCCTGGCTGGAGAGTCTCGAACTAGGGGTCACAGTCTCAGGATAAGGGGTCGGCCATTTAGGACTGAGATGAGAAATTTCTTCACTCAGAGGGTTGTGAATCTTTGGAATTCTCTACCCCAAAGGATGCTCAGTCGGTGACAAGAGATCGATAGATTTTTGGGATTCAAGGAATATGGGGATCGGGCGGGAAGGTAGAGTTGAGGTCGAATTTCAGCCGTGATCTTGTTGAATGGCGGAGCAGGCTCAATGGGCAGAATGGCCGACTCCTGCTCCTATTTCTTATGTTCTTGTGTTCATGTTATATTAGATTCATTTGCATTTTTGTGTAAAAGCAGGGAGGGGTATAGAAACCTTCCCGCCTCCCCCCCCCAACCCTAATAAATAACGGGCAGAGCTGAGAAAGATTGTCAACTGCAGCAGAGGTCTAAGCAGAATTATGGGCACAATGCACAATTTTATTAGTTGGTCACCATAAAGGAGAAAGTGATCTAGAAACAAAAAAAATAATGAAGGACAGAGGTGGAAAAGCACTTGGTTTAATTAGCCCATTTTAAAATAAGCTAAGGGCTAAGAACTGTATGCAAATAATGTGTGCAGGAGTTTACTAATGGGCTAGAAGCAGAACATAGAGGACGCTGAACACATAAATAGAGCATTTTGGTCAGATGACCGGTGATTTTTTTTTGGGGGGTGGGGGAAGGGACACTAGGTTTTTTTTTAAAAAGAAAAAAGTAAAAGCCCAGATTTTCAGAAACACCTTGGGATTTTTTTTTTGACGTCAAAGGATGTTTATTAATTCAAATTGTTGGTTCGAAACTACTTGAGTTTCAGTTTTGTAGTTTGATGTTTTCCTGCCCCATTGAAAGCTAAAACTACAATACAACTCCCAAACATCTATTGTCTCCTCTAATTAAGGGTGACTTTAAATTATTATCGTTGCCTGTGTCAGCCAGTGGCTCAGTGGGTAGCGCTCTCACCTCGGAGTCAGAAGGTTGTGGGTTCAAGTCCCCACTCCAGAGACTCGAGCACAATTTTCTAGGCTGACCTTCCCAGTGCGGTGCTGAGGGAGTGCAGCACTGTCGGAGGTGCCGTCTTTTGGATGAGACGTTAAACTGATGAGCCTGCTCTCTCAGGTGGACGTAAGAGATCCCACGGCCACTATTACAAAGAAGAGCAGGGGAGTTCTCCCCGGCGTCCTGGCCAACATTACTAAAACAGGATTATCCGGTCATTATCACATCGCTGTTTGTGGGAGCTTGCTGTGTGCAAATTGGCTGCCGTGTTTCCCACATTACAACAGTGACTACACTTCCAAAAAAAAAAGTACTTCATTGGCTGTAAAGTGCTTTGGGACGTCCTGAGGTTGTGACTGACGCTATAGAAATGCAAGTCATTCTAATCTGATATCAGCGTTTGGCCTGTTCTTGCCAAACTAGTCGAGCAGGACAGGATTTAATTGGTATTTTGAACATCTGTCCATTTGACGCAAACACTTGCTAATTTGAGTGCTGCTGGCTGAACTCGCGTAGCACGCGTGCTTGTTTGAATTTGAGTCCAAGAGCACACCTTCTCCGATGGGCTAATGGGTATAGGCCTCGAGGTATGCTGAGCAGAGCCGAGCAGAGACAGTGAGGAAGACTTGCATTTATATAGCTCCTTACAACGTCCCAAAGCGCTTTCCAGCCAATGAAATACTTTTTGAAGTGTAGTCACTGTTGTGGGAAACGCAGCAGCCAATTTGCGCACAGCAAGCTCCCACAAACAGCAATGTGATAATGACCGCATAAACTGTTTTTAATAGTGATGTTGGTTGAGGGATAAATATTGACCCAGGACACCGGGGAGAACTCCCCCGCCCTTTTTTGAAATAGTGGAATCTTTTACACACACCCGAGAGAGCAGACGGGGCCTCGGTTTAACGTCTGAGCCGAAAGACGGCACCTCCGACAGTGCGGCACTGCACTGGGAGTGTCGGCCTATGTTCTGTGATCGTGTCTCCGGAGTGGGACTTGCGTGGAGGGCCCCTGCTCCGTGCTGGGTCAGGCGATCTTCGCCTGTGCCTCATCAGCCTCGGGGATTGTTGCACTGAGTCCCTGCGCCCTTGGGTTAGGAGGAGGGCTGGGAGAAATCGGCTGAGGTACCTAATCGGTAACCCGCGACTCCCTCTGGGGAAAGCGGGTATCGGGTGAGAGTGGGACCGGGGTTTGTAGGCTCACACTTAATTGCCAGTGGGATGAAGTCACTTGTTACATTTTCTATTTTTTTACTGACGTTTTCGAAACACTCCCCCCCCCCCCCCACCACCCTGCTTTTCTTAAGCATAAGAACATAAGAAATAGGAGCAGGAATAGGCCACTTGGCCCCTCGAGCCTGCTCCGCCATTCAATAAGATCATGGCTGATCTTGGGCTCAAAGCCACTTCCCTGCCCGCTCTCCATAACCCTTCACTCCCTTATCTTGCAAAAATCTGTCTATCTCCACCTTAAATGTATTTAATGACCCAGCCTCCACAGCTCTCTGGGGCAGAGAATTCCACAGATTTATGACCCTCAGAGAAGAAGTTCCTCCTCATCTCAGTTCTAAATGGGCGACCCTTTATTCTGAAACTGTGCCCGTGTTCTAGATTTCCACACGAGGGGAAACATCCTCTCTGCATCTACCTTGTCGAGCCCCCTCAGTATCTTTATATGTTTCAATAAGATCACCTCTCATTCTTCTAAACTCCAATGAGTATAGGCCCAACCTGCTCACCTTTCTTCATAAGTCAACCCCCTCATCTCTGGAATCAACCGAGTGAATCGTCTCTGAACTGCCTCCAATGCAAGTATATCCTTCCTTAAATAAGGAGACCAAAACTGTACGCAGTACTCCAGGTGTGGTCTCACCAATACCCTGCTTTTATACTCCAACCCCCTTGAAGGATTTGCTTTAAACAATGTAAGCGGCTGCAGTGGTAACATATCAAATGGGAGAAAATAGAGTGCTGACCACACACTTGGTTTATTTTTGTGACTCTGTGCCATGTGATTGGTTCTTTGTGTGGTATTTATAGGGTGGTTGGCTAATGTTGCTGAGAATTTGGAAAGATGGTGTGAACTGAAATTAAATGAATGAGAATCTACCTTATTTTTGTATTTTGCTGGAGCAATAGGAAAGAGAATTTGCATTTCTATAGCGCCTTTCACGACCTCCGGACGTCCCAAAGTGCTTTACAGCCAATGAAGTACTTTTTGAAGTGTAGTCACTGTTGTAATGTAGGAAACATGGCAGCCAATTTGCGCACAGCAAGCTCCCACAAACAGCAACAACAACAACAATAACTTGTTTTTATATAGCGCCTTTTTAACGTAATTAAAACGTCCCAAGGTGCTTCACAGGAGTGTTATTAAAGAAAATTTTGACACCGAGCCATATAAAGAGATGTTAGGGCAGATGACTTAAATTAAAGAGCAATGTGATAATGACCCGATAATCTGATTGAGGGATAAATATTGGCCAGGACACCGAGGATAACTCCCCATCTCTTCTTCGAAATAGTGGCCATAGGATCTTTTAGCTGAGAGGGCCTCGGTTTAACGTCTCATCCGAAAGGCAGCACCTCCGACAATACAGCACTCCCTCACAGGGAGTGTCAGCCTAGATTTTTGTGCTGAAGTGTTATGGAGCGGGGACTTGAACCCACAACCTTCTGACTCTGAGGCGTGAGTGCTACCCACTGAGCCACGGCTGACACCTTGACCTTAATTTTGATTAGACCACACTTGGAGCACCGTGCACGGTTCTGGTCTCCATATTACAAAAAGGTTATAGAGGCACTGGGAGAAGGTGCCAAAAAAAAGATTTACAAGGATGGTACCAGAACTGAGAGTTTATACCTATCAGGAAAGATTGAAGAGGCCGGGGGGCTCTTTTCTCTAGAAAAGAGAAGGCTGAGGGGTGACCTGATAGAGGTCTTTAAAATTATGAAGGGCTTTGATAGGGTAGATGTAGAGAAGATGTTTCCACTTGTGGTGGTGGTGAGCTGCCGCCTTGAATCGCTGCAGTAGCAGTTTGTTACAACTGAGTGGCTTGCATGGGCAGTTAAGAGTCAACCACATTGCTGTGGGTCTGGGTCACATAAAGGCCAAACCGGGTAAGGACAGGAGATTTCCTTCCCTAAAGGACATTAGTGAACCAGATGGGTTTTTACGACAATCCGGTAGTTTCATGGTCACCATTACTGTCACATGGTGTCGGCCAGTGGCTCAGTGGGTAGCACTCTCGTCTGAGTCAGAAGGTTGTGGGTTCAAGTCACCACCCCAGGGACTTGAGCACAAAAAGCTAGGCTGACACTCCAGTGCAGTGCTGAGGGAGCGCTGCAATGTTGGAGGTGCCGTCTTTTGGATGAGACGTTAAACCGAGGCCCAGTCTGCCCTCTCGGGTGGACGTAAAAGATCCCACGGCTACTATTTCGAAGGAGAGCAGGGGGGAGTTATCCCTGGTGTCCCAGCCAATATTTATCCCTCAATCAACATCAGATAATCTGGTCATTATCACATCGCTGTTTGTGGGAGCTTGCTGTGCGCAAATTGGCTGCCGCGTTTCCTACATTACAACAGTGACTACACTTCAAAAGTACTTCATGGGCTGTAAAGCGCCGGTGGTCGTGAAAGGCGCTATAGCAATGCAAGTCTTTTCTTTCAAGTCTTTCTTTACTGATACCACCTTTTTTTTGATTCCAGATTTATTTAATTAATTGAATTTAAATTCCCCCAGCTGCCCTTTGGACTTTGGATTTTTTGAACTCCCGCCTGCGGGTCATTAGTCCAGGTCTCGGGAGTACGAGTCAGTAACTATGCCACCGTACCCTGTGTACAGCAGATTAACTTCCCTACAGGGACATCGATGAGCCAGTTGTGTTGTTGCAAAAATCCGACAGCTTTTCACGGTCACTTTTACTGATGCCAGCGTTTTATTTACAGATTTTTGTGTTTTTTTTAAACTAAATCGAGTATGTAAGTTTTCAGTGCTGAATCGATTTGTCAGCTGGCCTGCTTACTTCAACGTTAAGCTCAACTCTGTGCGACCGCACGCTGCGACGGTCAGCTAAGAACTTAAAAAGCAACACAAAATGCGGTCAACACTCAACAGATCGTTCGTTCGTCATAACGTGTTATTTTTTTGATGGTTTCTGTTTGCCTGATTATGTTAATTAGAAACAAATGATTGGGTTTGAAATGCATGTTATTGGGACCAGTGCCAAAGAACAAAACCCAACGAAAGTCCTCGCATGTGCAAGATAGCTTCTATTTTTGGTCGACCGTTAACGCCTGCTGTCTGTATTTCAATGAAATAAATAAGGCAACCGCAAAAACCACCAAGGGGTCCCCTCCCCACTATCTCGCTCGCTCGCTCTCCTGACCAAATTAAAATCGTTATCCGCGAGCCCCGACTGACATTGTGCTGGTGTTAACGGATTTCTGTGAAGGGCGCAGCCATCGTATAACGAGTGACGCATGCGCGTGGCCAAGTTTGCCGGGTTGCAGAGAGGAGTAACGCGTTAATTGGAAGGCTGCCGGCTGTGCTGTACGTGTGACGTACACCAGCGCTGTCCATTGCGGTGTCGGTCTCGGCTCAGTGGGCAGCACGCGCTCGCTTCCCGAGTCAGAAGGTCGTGGGTTCAAATCCCCACTCCAGAGACATGAACACACAATCCAGGCTGACGCTCCCAGGTGCGGGACTGAGGGAGGTGCCGTCTTTCGGATGAGACGTTAAACCGAGGCGCCGTCTGCCCGTTTTTGAGTGGAGGTGAAAGATCCCCCACGGCCACTCTTTTGAAGAAGAGCAGGGGAGTTATCCTGTCCTGGCCAATATTTATCCCTCAATCAATGTCCCTGAAACAGATTATCTGGTCATTATCACATTGCTGTTTTATGGGACCTTGCTGTGTGCGCAAATTGGCTGTTGCGTTTCCTGCATTGCAACAGTGGCTACAGTTCAAAAGTACTTCATTGGCTGTAAAGCACTTTGGGACATCCTGGGGTTGTGAAAGCCGCTATACAAATGCATGTTCTTTAAGAACGTAAGAAATAGGAGCAGAAGTAGGCCATTCGAGCCTGCTCCGTCATTCAGTAAGGTCATGGCTGATCTACCTCATCTCCAACTTCCTGCTCTATCTCCATATCTCCTGATTCCCTTAATAAGAGCAGCTTGGGACTTTCCTCTGGCCCGTGTGGCTCAGCATCTTCAGGGATAAGCTTGCTGAAGGAGTTCACAGTTGAAGATTTAAGTAGTTAATGATCTGTTGATTTTCGTAATAAGACTATTAGAGGCCATTAAAATTATGAAAAGTTTTGACAGAGTAGACAGAGTGTTTCCACTTGTGGAAAAGAGCAAAACTACAGAGGCCATCAATATAAGATGGTCACTAAGAAATCAAATAGGGAATTCAGAAGAGACTTTACCCAGAGAGTGGCGAGACTGTGGAACTCGCTACCACTGGGAGTGGTTGAGGTGAATAGTATAGATGCATTTAAGGGGAAGCTAGATAAGCACATGAGGGAGAAGGGAATAGAGGGTTACACTGATAGATTTAGATGAGGAAAGACGGGAGGAGGATCGAGTGGAGCAGAAACGCCGGCACAGATTGGTTGGGCCGAATGGCTTGTTTCTGTGCCGTATATCCTATGTAATTCTCTTCAGAATAAAAGCCGAATCCTTATCGGGTCAAGGACCAAGGACAAGATTAAATTTTAAACCAACTGTAGGCTTTGATCGATTGGTCCATAGATCCCGGTGATTGTTGTACTCCAGGGGGCCAATGGAAATATGTGTGGAATGTGACTCCTCGCGATTGGACACTGATGGGACACTTTTGTATGTGGATTGTGCAGTAAGCGGGAACTGCATGGCCTTCAACTTTTGGGACTGCGATTGGAATCTAGCCCAGCTTTGATGAGTTAAGCCTCCTCTGTCTACTGACTGTAAGCCATGATGTGGAGATGCCGGTGTTGGACTGGGGTGGACAAATGTGAGAAGTCGCACAACACCAGGTTATAGTCCAACAGCTTTATTTGAAATCACAAGCTTTCGGAGCGCTGCTCCTTCGTCAAGTGAAGTGAAGAGATGCATATAGTCACCGCATATATAGTCAGAGAACACTGCCAGATGATTACAGTTAATCTTTCCAACTGCCCTTTATCACACCTCGGCAGAGAGATAATCACGGCAATCACAATCTCTACACAGATGCGGCCGGACCTGCTGTGATTTCCAGCAAAAAAAGTTTTTTGTTTTCCATACAGACCCCAGCATCTGCCACATTTGACCCCTTGTGACCCCACCTCATTGTCTTTGATGTCATGTTTTCCTGACTGACCTGTTCGAACACCATCCACACCTTTGATTGCTGTGATTATCTCTCTGCCGAGGTGTGATAAAGGGCTGTCAGAAAGATTAACTGTAATCATCTGGCTGTGTTCTCTGACTATATATGCTGTGTCTATATGCATCTCTTCACTTCACCTGACGAAGGAGCAGCCCTCCGAAACCTTGTGATTTCAAATAAAGCTGTTGGACTATAACCTGGTGTTGTGCGACTTCTCACATTACTGACTGTATGGGTTCTGAATGAACTTAGTTGAGGGCGTCTTAGTCTAGTTTCTAACAGATGTGGGCCGACAGCACAAAGCTACCCCTAATTTAGCGGTAAATTGGCAGTCTTTTGTTTTTAATCATTCTCTGGGATGTGGGCGTCGCTGGCAAGGCCAGCATTTATTGCCCATTCCTAATTGTCCTCGAGAAGGTGGTGGTGAGCCACCGCTGCAGTCCGTGCGGTGAAGGTACTCCCACAGTGCTGTTCCAGGGTTTTGACCCAGCGACGATGAAGGATCGGCGATGCAAGAACAAGTCACTCAGCCCATCGAGCCTGTTCTGCCGTTCAATTAGATCATGGCTGATTTGTATCTTAACTCTATTTACCCGCCTTGGTTCCGTAACCCTTAATACCCTTGCCGAACAAAAATCTATCAACCTCTCAAGTGATGTATGTCCAAATTTGGAGGTGATGGTGATCCCATGCACCCACTGACCTTGGTCTAGCACAAGCCACTGTGTTACTGGTGTGGGAAATAAATACTGTGCCAGACTAGTTACAATAGGAAGTGCTGTTCCCTGCTTTTGGGCAAAGGTGTATTGCTGGGGAAGAGGCGAGCCAGCTTACTCTCTATCTAGCAAAGCTGGCCTAGATCTGGGAGTGCTTGATGCTGGCACTGGGAGCCTGAAATAAAAGGCAAGAAAGAAAGCAAGCGTCTGCAGTTCTATAGCGCCTTTCACTACCTCGGGGAGATCCCAAGGCACTTTACAGCCATTGAACTACCTTTTGGAGCGTTGCAGGAAATGTGGTAGCTAATTTGCGCACAGCAAGCTCCCACAAACCGTCACGAGATAATGACCGGATCAAAATCATGAGGGGTCTGGACAGGGTAGATAGAGGGAAACTGTTCCCATTGGCAGAAGGGTCGAGAACCAGAGGACACAGATTTAAGGTGATTGGCAAAAGAACCAAAAGCGACGTGAGGAAAAACTTTTTTACGCAGCGAGTGGTTAAGATCTGGAATGCGCTGCCTGAAAAGGGTGGTGGATGCAGACGCAATCACTGTTTTCAAAAGGGAGTTGGATAAGTATCTCCTCTGAAGGAAAGAAATTTGCAGGGCTACGGGGAAAGGGCGGGGGAGTGGGACTAGCTGCAGTGCTCTTGCAGAGAGCCGGCACGAGCTCGACGGGCCGAATGGCCTCCTTCCGTGCTGTAACCATTCTATGATTCTATAATCTAAAAGTATTCAGTTCACCAGCACCAACAACCTGCACTTCAAGCACAAAAACAAAGTGTTTTTTTAAAAAAAAAAAGAAGAAAATTGCACTCATTGATCTAAAGCCGCTCACACTGTTTTGGAGACCAAGGTTTCATTGAAGCGTAATGTTTGTAAGTGAAGGTTTCATACCAGTTTCACTTGGAACTGCCAGAGAGTGGTCTCAATTTCGTGAGACGCTTCTCCACATCACGGTTGTCTCCTGTCACATCATGTTATGCAGATGAAGGACCACGTTTAAACCCCCCCCACCCCGCCCCCAAGTTTTCGATTAATGCTGCATTTTAAAATCTATTTGTTCACAGGATGTGGGCACCCTTGGCAAGGGCCACATCTATTGCCCTGGGTTGCCCTGCGAATGTGGTGGTGGACCTTCTAACATGACCGTTCTTTTACAACGGTTCTTATTTGGAGATTGGCGCGAAGAAGCCCAGGCTCGCTGACGTATGTTGGCTCACGGTCCGGCAACGCCTCGATTTTGAAATTCTCATCTTTTGTTTTTAAAATCCCTTCATTGCCCCACCCTACAGCCCTCCAAAATCTCTGCGCCCCTCCAGTTCCGGCCTTTTGCACATCCTCGATTTTAATCGCGCCACCATTGGCGGCCGTGCCTTCAGCTGCCAAGGCCCTAAGCTCTGGAATTCCCTCCCTAAACCTCTCCGACTCTCTACCTCTCCTCCTTTTAAGATGCTCTTTGACCAAGATTTTGGTCAGCTGTCCTAATTTCTCCATATGCGGCTCGGTGTCAAATTTTGTTCCATAACACTCCTGTGAAGCGCTTTGGGACGTTTCACTACGTCAAGGGCGCTAGCTTTTGTTTTTATTCGTTCACAGGATTTGATGTCTCTGGCAAGGCCAGCATTTATTGCCCATCCCTTGTTGCCCTCGAGAAGGTGGTGGTGAGCTGCCTTCTTGAACCGCTGCAGTCCCTGTGGTGAAGGTACTCCCACAGTGCTGTTAGGGAGGGAGTTCCAGGATTTCGACCCAGCGACGATGAAGGATTGGCGATATACTTCCAAGTCAGAATGGTGTGTGACTTGGAGGGGAACATGCAGGTGATGGTTTTCCCATGTACCTGCTGTCCTTGTCCTTCGAGGTGGAAGAGGTCGTGGGTTTGGGAGGTGCTGCCAAAGAAGCCTTGGCGAGTTGCTGCAGCGCATCTTGTAGATGGTACACACTGCAGCCACGGTACGCCAGTGGTGGAGGTGGTGGATGGGGTGCCAATCAAGCGGGCTGCTTTGTCCTGGATGGTGTCTGCTTTGTGTTGTTGGAGCTGCACTCATCCAGGCAAGTGGAGAATATTCCATCCCACTCCTGACTTGTGCCTTGTAGATGGTGGAAAGGCTTTGGGGAGTTGGGAGGTGAGACACTTGCTGCAGAATACCTAGCCTCTGACCTGCTCTTGTTGCCACAGTATTTATGTGGCAGATCCAGTTAAGTTTCAGGTCACTGGTGAACCCCAGGATGCTGATGGTGGGGGATTCGGCGATGGTAATGCTGTTGAATGTCAAGGGGCAGTGGTTAGACTCTCGCTTGTTGGAGATAGTCATTGCCTGGTACTTGTGTGGTGCAAATGTTACTTGCCACTTATCAGCCCAAGCTTGAATGTTGTCCAGGTCTTGCTGCATGCAGGCATAGACTGCTTCATTATCTGAGGAGTTGCGAATGGAACTGAACACTGTGCAGTCATCAGCGAACATCCCCACTTCTGACCTTATGATGGAGGGAAGGTCATTGATGAAGCAGCTGAAGATGGTTGGGCCGAGGACACTGCCCTGAGGAACTCCTGCAGCGATGTCCTAGGGCTGAGAGGATTGACCTCCAAACCACCACAACCATCTTCCTTTGTGCTAGGTATGACTCCAGCCAGTGGAGAGTTTTCCCCCTGATTCCCATTGACTTCAGTTTTACTAGGGCTCCTTGATGCCACACTCGGTCAAATGCTGCTTTGATGTCAAGGGCCGTCACTCTCGCCTCGTCTCTGGAATTCAGCTCCTTTGTCCATGTTTGGACCAAGGCTGTAATGAGGTCAGGAGCCGAGCGGTCCTGGCGGAACCCAAACTGGGCTTCAGTGAGCAGGTTATTGGTGAGTAAGTGCCGCTTGATAGCACTGTTGACGACCCCTTCCATCACTTTGCTGATGATTGAGAGTAGACTGATGGGGCGGTAATTGGCTGGATTGGATTTGTCCTGCTTTTTGTGGACAGGACACACCTGGGCAGTTTTCCATATTGTCGGGTAGATGCCAGTGTTGTAGCTGTACTGGAACAGCTTGGCTAGAGGCGCGGCTGGATACAGCAAAGCTGATGATGATGTTGCCGATTGCTGACTCTCTTGAGAGCTGCTCTTCAGTTTAATGGAAGAGATTCCACGGTGTGGAGAGTCAAAACGCAACATGAGAGTCATTGAGTGAATGGTGAATAGAAAGTGAAGGTAGGAGAATTAATTAGATAGAATGTGTGTGTATGTGGGGAAATTATTTTTCTCAAACAGGTACTTTCTCAGGGGGGGGTGGAGTGGAATTGTGTGCCCTGCAATTACATGGAATTTACAGCACAGAAACAGGCCGTTCCACCCAATTGGTCCGTGCCAGTGTTTATGCTCCACACGAGCCTCCTCCCACCGTACCATCTTGCCATATCAACATATTCTTCTATTCCTTTCTCTCTCATGTACTTGTCTAACTTTCCTTCATTGCATCTAGGCTATTGGCCTCAACCACGCCATGTTGTAGCAAGTTCCACATTCTAGGGGTCACAGTCTCAGAATAAGGGGTCGGCCATTTAGGACCGAGAGGAGGAGAAACTTCTTCCCTCGGAGGGTTATGAATCTTTGGAATTCTCTACCCCAGAGGGCTGTGGAGGCTCAGTCGTTGAGTATATTCAAGATGGAGAGCAATAGATTTTTGGATATTAAGGGAACCAAAGGATATGTGGATAGTGCGGGAAGGTTGAGGTAGAAGATCAGCCATGATCTCATTGAATGGCGGAGCAGGCTGAAAGGGCCGAATGGCCTACTCCAGCTCCTATTTCTTATGTTCTAACCGCTCTCTATGTAAATAATCTTCTTCTGAATTCCATATTGGATTTATTAGTGAGTATCTTATATTTATGACCCCTAGTTCTGGACTCCCCACAAGTGGAAACATCTTCCTGAGGCATTGGGACCGATTCTGGGGAAGGTGGGACCTGTACAAGCTGGACGGGTTACACCTCGGCAGAAACGGGAGCAACATCCTCGCAGGGCGGTTTGCTAGTGCTGTTGGGAAGGATTTAAACTAGTTTGTCAGGGGGCTGGGAACCTAAGTGTGGGCCCAGAACAGAGAGAAACAAAGCTGGAAGTGCAAGTTAGAAAAGTAGCCAGAAAAAATAGTAGGGAGCAGAAACGAAGGCCAACAGTAAAGAGGGTCAAAGTGCAGAAAAATATTAAACCGGCAAAGTTGAAGGCACTTTATCTAAATGCACGTAGCATTCGCAACAAGTTGGATGAATTAATGGCACTAATAGAAGTAAATGGGTATGATGTAATTGCCATTACGGAGACATGGTTGCAGGGTAACCAAAGCTGGGAACTGAATGTTCCAGGGTACTCAACATTTAGGAAGGACAGACAAAAAGGAAAAGGAGGTGGCGTAGCGCTGTTAATAAGGGATGAGATCGGTACGGTAGAGATAAAAGATCTTGGCTTGGCAGATCGTGATGTAGAACTGGAATCAGTTTGGGTGGAGCTAAGAAACAGCAAAGGGTGGAAAACATTGGTGGGAGTTGTGTATAGGCCATCAAACAGTAATGGTAATGTAGGGCACAGTATCAATCAAGAGATTAGAAATGCATGTAACAAGGGGAATACGGTAATCATGGGGGACTTTAATCTACATATTGACTGGGCAAATCAAATTACCACTAATGGTGTGGAGGACGAATTCTTGGAATGCATGCGAGATGGTTTCCTGGATCAGTATGTGGAGGAACCAACCAGGGAACAGGCTATTCTGGATCTGGTACTGTGTAATGAGAAAGGGCTAATCAATAATCTTGTGGTAAAGGGGCCTTTAGGGACAAGTGACCATAATATGATTGAATTTTACATTAAGTTTGAGAGTGATGTAGTCCAATCTGAAACTAAGGTCTTCAATCTAAACAGAGGAAACTACAAGGGTATGAGGGACAAGTTGGCCATGGTAGATTGGGAGACTGCACTAAAAGGTATGAAGGTGGACATACAATGGCTAACATTCAAGGAAATAATGCATAATTTGCAACAAACATATATTCCTCGAGGGCATAAAAACCCAAAAGGAAAAGTGATCCAACCATGGCTAACAAAAGAAATTAAAGCTAGTATTAAGTCAAAGGAGGAAGCTTATAAAGTTGCCAGAAAAAGCGGTCAGCCTGAGGATTGGGATCTTTTTAGAAATCAGCAAAGGGGGACCAAGAAATTGATAAAGAAAGGGAAAATGGAATATGAGCACAAACTAGCGAAAAATATAAAAACAGATTGTAAAAGCTTCTATAGGTATGTGAAAAGGAAAAGACTGGCAAAGGTAAATGTAGGTCCTTTACAGTCAGAGACGGGAGAATTTATAATGGGGAATGAGGAAATGGCCGTGAAATTAAATAAATACTTTGTTTCTGTCTTCATGGAGGAAGACACAAAAAACCTCCCAGAAATACGAGAAAACCAAGGGTGTGACGAGAATGAGTAACTTAAAGAAATTATTATTAGTAAAAAAAAAGTACTAGCAAAATTAATGGGACTAAAAGTTGATAAATCCCAAGGACCGGATGACCTACATCCTAGGGTTTTGAAAGAGGTGGTCATTGGAATAGCGGACGCATTGGTTGTCATCTTCCAAAATTCTATAGATTCTGGAACGGTTCCTGCAGATTGGAGGATAGCAAATATAACCCCGCTATTTAAGAAAGGAAGGAGAGAGAAAACGGGGAACTACAGACCTATTAGCCTCACATCAGTAGTTGGGAAAATGCTGGAATCTATTATAAAGGATGCAATAACTGGACACTTAGAAACTAATAAGATTGGGCAGAGTCAACATGGATTTATGAAAGGGAAATCCTGTTTAACAAACCTATTGGAGTTCTTTGAGGATGTAACTAGTGGAGTAGACAAAGGGGAACCGGTAGATGTGGTGTATTTGTTTTTCAGAAGGCCTTTGATAAGGTCCCACACAAGAGGTTGGTGAACAAAATTAGGGCACATGGAATTGGGGGTAATATACTAGCATGGATTGAGAATTGGTTAACAGACAGAAAACAGAGTAGGGATAAACGGGTCTTTTTCAGGATGGCAGGCTGTGACTAGTGGGGTACCGCAAGGATCAGTGCTTGGGCCCCAGCTATTCACAATCTATATCAATGATTTGGATGAGGGGACTAAATGTAACATTTCCAAATTTGCTGATGATACAAAGCTAGGTGGTAGTATTAGTTATGAAGAGGATGTGAAGAGGCTTCAAAGGGATCTCGACAGGCTCAGTGAGTGGGCGAGAACATGGCAGATGGAATATAATGTGGATAAATGTGAAATTATCCACTTTGGTAGAAAAAAACAGAAAGGCAGAGTATTTCTTAAATGGTGAAAGATTGGGGAATGCAGATGCTCAAAGGGACCTGGGTGTCCTTGTACATGAGTCACTGAAAGTGAATGTGCAGGTGCAGCAAGCCATTAGGAAGGCAAATGGTATGCTGACCTTCATGACAAGAGGATTTGAGTACAGGAGTAAAGAAGTCTTACTCCAATTATATAGGGCCTTGGTGAGACCACACCTGGAGTACTGTGTACAATTTTGGTCTCCTTTCCTAAGGAAGGATATACTTGCCATAGAGGGAGTGCAACGAAGGTTCACGAGATTGATTCCCGGGATGGCGGGACTGTCGTATGAGAAGAGATTGAGTAAACTAGGCCTGTATTCTCTTGGAATTCAGAAGAATGAGAGGGGATCTCCTTGAAGCATACAAAATTATTACAGGGCTTGATGGGATGGATGCTGGGAGAATGTTTCCCTTGGCTGGGGAGTCTAGAACCAGGGGCCACAGCCTCAGGATAAAGGGTAGGCCATTCAGGACTGAGATGAGAAGAAATTTCTTCACACAGAGGGTGGTGAATCTTTGGAATTCTCTACCCCAGAGGGCTGTGGAAGCTCAGTCATTGGGTATATTCAAAACAGAAGTCGATAGATTTCTGACTAGTAAGGGCATCAGGGGATATGGCGATAGGGCCAGTGAATGGAGTTGAGGTAGAAGATCAGCCATGATCTCATTGAATGGCGGAGCAGGCTGAAAGGGCCGAATGGCCTACTCCAGCTCCTATTTCTTATGTTCTAACCGCTCTCTATGTAAATAATCTTCTTCTGAATTCCTTATTGGATTTATTAGTGATTATCTTATATTTATGACCCCTAGTTCTGGACTCCCCACAAGTGGAAACATCTTCTCTACGTCCACTCTGTCATAATTTAAAAGACCTCTATCAGGTCACCCCTCAGCCTTGTCTTTTTTTTTTAAAAAGAGAGAAAAGAGACCCAGCCTGTTCAGTCTTACCTGATGGGCATAACCTCTCTGTTCTGATCATCCTTGTGAATCTTTTTTACACCTTTTCCAGTGCCTCTATCTCCTTTTTTGTAATACGGAGACCTGAACTGTGCACAGTAACTCCCACGTGTGTTGCCATTTTCTGTATCCTGTTCTCTAGCAGAGCACTGATCGCTTGGCACAGAGGCAGAAATGTGTGTTTGAACATGAAAATAATGAGTGAGCACAGCCGATAACCTCTGCCGCTCAATCTCTTGCCCAGATATGTTGATACAATGCAGACAGCAAGCAGAACCGCTGTGTGGGTGCTGCCTCACACAGTCCCTGCCTGACACCGGAGATCTTTGCTTCCCTTGGCACGCGAAGCCTTGTTGACAGTGGGTAGCTGCAGCAACTTGGTGTCGTTTACTGCAGGTAGCACGGACGCGAGCCGACCCCGTTCGCACCACAGTACCAGAGGGGCAGCTCTCCGATAAGGCACAAACCTTTGAAAAGCCTTTGTTCGACTTGAATAGATCTCGGAGGGAAGGGAGAGAATGCACTTATTGATTTCCGGGTGGGGGGAGGTGGCGGAAAAGCAGACAGAAACCGCAACCCCCCCCCCCCCCCCCCCACCCCTCCTTAACTAAGTTCTAACGGAATGGTATATAGATTTCCTGGACTGAAACTCCAATTGTGTAGGATAAGGTACCAGGTGGGTGGCATCCACGAAGTGGCATAGAAGATCTGGCCACCTCGACCTACCGTAACGTCACGTGCGAATCTCCACACCCAGTTATTACACAGGATAATGTGAAAACTGGTGGATGGCATGAAGTTTCAAACACTGGCCGTTCTTTGGAACTCCCTCCTTAAATCGCTCCGTCTTGCTACCCCGCGCTCTCTGACCTCCCAACAGTACGCTCAGTTTCTCTTTACCTCCTCTAAATTCCGCTTGGCATCCTTCACTTGTCCCTGTGAGGTGTTTTGACTTACCCCTCTACCCAGTGACTCGTGCTAGGTGGTTCTTGTTGGTTATAGAACTTTTGCGGAGGCAGTTCAGAGAAGGTTCACGAGGTTGATTCCGGAGATGAAGGGGTTGTCTTAGGAGGAAAGGTTGAGCAGGCTGGGCCTATACTCATTGGAGTTTAGAAGAATGAGAGGTGATCTTATTGAAACGTACAAGATTCTGAGGGGGCTGGACAGGGTAGATGCAGGGAGGATGTTTCCCCTCGTGGGGGAATCTGGAACTCGGGGGCATAGTTTCAGAATAAGGGGTCGCCCATTTAAGACGGAGATGAGGAGGAATTTCTTCTCTGAGGGTTGTGAATCTTTGGAATTCTCTACCCCAGAGAGCTGTGGAGGCTGGGTCGTTGAACATATTTAAGGTGGAGATAGACAGATTTTTGAAAGGTAAGGGGGTCAAGGGTTATGGGGAGCGGGCAGGAAAGTGGAGTTGAGGCCAAGATCAGATCAGCCATGATCTTATTGAATGGCGGAGCAGGCTCGAGGGGCCGAATGGCCTACTCCTGCTCCTACGTCTTATGTAGGGTTCCTACCCACTGAACCTTCGAAGAGCCTGTGCTATACATATTACACTATATATTATATAGTTATGAGACCTGGCGGTGTATGTACACAAATCTTTGAAGGTGGCAGGACCAGTTGAGAAGGCTGCTAAGAAAGCATATGGGATCCTTGGCTTTATAAATAGAGGAATAGAGTACGAAAGCAAGGAAGTTATGCTATAAACCTTTTATAAAACGCTGGCTAGGCCCCCAGCTAGAGTATATTGTCCAATTTTGGGCACCACACTTTAGGAAGGATGTCAAGGCCTTGGAGAGGGTGCAGCGGAAATTTACCAGAATGGTGCCAGGCATGAAAGACCTCAGATACGTGGATAGACTGGAGAAAACGGGGTGGTTCTCCTGAGAGCAGAGAAGGTTAAGAGGAGTACATAATAGATACACGCACGCGCTCTTGGTCGCGCTCTCTCTCGCTTGGAATCAGATCAGTAGGACTTCTGCAGTTGGGCTGCAAAGCACTATTTGTTTTCTTCAGCAAGAACATTTCATTTCTAAGAGTGTCGTATTAAGTGACTATTTACGCAAGAAGTTAGAAATTGCTTTCCATTATATTGCCAGCCGCTTCAAATAAATGGAATGAATTAATTTGCATGTACCTCCTGTAAAAGTGTTTCTTTGTAAAAACGTGTGCACCGAACCGACTGAGGTGCCCCAAATAATCGTCTCGAATTGCACCGTAGCTGTTTCCGCCTCCCTTCGCTCGAAGCACTGTAGAGGAGAGAATGTTAACTAAATGTCACATGGAGGGTGTGAAATTTCGCCTGCAGGTGTTGATTGATCTTAAATGATGAGGGATTCGGATTGCGGTTTCCCTCTGGCACACAGCAAGCTGAGCTGCTAAGACTCAAAAACCATGGGCTTGTCCTGAAGTGACCCGAAGCAGAACGTGCCTGGCTCTGAGGGCGTGCTCGACACGGGATTCTTAACAACAAGGAAAGACCATCGGGCTCAGCAGCTCCTAGATTGACCAGAAACTTAACTGGACCAGCCACATAAATACTCTGGCTACAAGAGCAGGTCAGAGGCTGGGTATTCTGTGGTGAGTATCTCACCTTCTGAATCCCCAAAGCCTTTCCACCATCTACAAGGCACGAGTAAGGAGTGTGATGGAATACTCTCCACTTGCCTGGATGAGTGCAGCTCCAACAACACTCAAGAAGCTCGACACCATCCAGGACAAAGCAGCCTGCTTGATTGGCACCCCATCCACCACCTTAAAAAAAAAAACATTCACTCTTTCCACCACCGGCGCACCGTGGCTGCAGTGTGCACTGTCTACAAGATGCACTGCAGCAACTTGCCAAGGCTTCTTCGGCAGCACCTCCCAAACCCGCCACCTCTTCCACCTAGGGCAGCAGGCGCATGGGAGCACCACCACTTCCAAGTTCCCCTCCAAGTCACAGACCATCCTGACTTGGAAGTATATCGCCGATCCTTCATCGTCGCTGGGTCAAAATCCTGGAACTCCCTCCCTAACAGCACTGTGGGAGTGCCTTCACCACACGGACTGCAGCGGTTCAAGAAGGCGGCTCACCACCACCTTCTCAAGGGCAGTTAGGGATGGGCAATAAATGCTGGCCTTGCCAATGACGCCCAGAGCCCATAAATGGAAAAAAAAACCTCAGGCACTCGTCTCTTGTTGGCTCTCTCCTCCGTCCCCTTCCCCCCCCCCTTATCACCTGTGTGTGCGATCTTCTATCAAGGCTATATTTGGTGAGGAAACTTCTTTTTGCCAACGAAAGGAAATGGGGTGGTTTGTGGTGAGGTTTTGGTAACAGCTACAGGTTTCATTGTGTCGTGGGACAGGATGTATCTGAGGAAAAAAAACTTTTCAACGGCAAAGTCTGGTTTCTGCTATAAAAACAGAAAATGCTGGAGGCACTCTGCAGGTCAGGCAGCATCTGTGGAGAGAGAAGCAGAGTTAACGTTTCAGGTCGATGACCTTTCGTCAGAACTGGAAAAAGTTAGAGATGTAACCGATTTTAAGCAAGTGCAGGGGCAATGAAAGGGGGGAGTGGAGGAAAGAACAAAAGGGAAGGTCTGTGATAGGATGGAAGGCAGGAGGGATTAAAAGACAAAAGGGATGATGGTGCGAGGCAAAAGGAGATGGTAATGGGACAAGTTAAGAAACAAACGGTGGGTCTAGAAGAGGTGTAAATGGGAATGGCAGAATCATCAACAGCTGCCATCTGAAAAATATGGTCTGAAATTGTTGAACTCCATGTTGAGTCTGGAAGGCTGTAAAGTGCCTAATCGAAAGATGAGGTGCTGTTCCTGCTCCAATGAAGAGTGGTTCGTTCATGACTTCAATGCCAGCAGCTCTAAAGAAAGAAAGACATGCATTTCTGCAGCACCTTTCACAACCTCCGGACGTCCCAAAGTACTTTTTGAAGTGTAGTCACTGTTGTAATGTAGGAAAAGCGGCAGCCAATTTGAGCACAGCAAGCTCCCACAGCCAGCAATGTGATAATGACCAGATAATCTGTGTTGTGATGTTGGTTGAGAGATGGACATTGGCCAGGACACCGGGGAGAACACTCTGCTCTTCTTCAAAATAGTGGGACTTTTATGTCCGCCTGAGAGCGCCTCGGTTTAATGTCTCATCCGAAAGACGGCACCTCCAACAGTGCAGCACTCCCTCAGTACTGCACTGGAAGTGTTAGCCTGGATCTTGTGCTCAAGTCTCCTGGAGTGGGACTTGAACCCACGACCTCCTGACTCAGAGGCGAGAGTGCGACCCACTGAGCCACGACTGACACGCTTATCGACTAAAGATCTGACTGTTTTCAGCGTTGAAAAATACCCCACCATGCTAAGCTGTAAGAAACAGGCTATTTGCACCTTTTCCCATTTCCCCCCACACCCCTTCCCTCTGAAGAAGACTGCGCCTCCTAGTTAAACGAGCAACCTACGGTTGCAATGAATTTTTAGTCATGGTAATTTTGAGTCAGAAGGTTGTGGGTTCAGGTCCTGCCTCAGAGACTTCAGCACAAAAATCTAGGCTGACACTCCCAGTGCAGTGCTGAGGGAGCGCGGCACTGTCGGAGGTGCCGTCTTTTGGATGAGGTGTGAAACCGAAGCCCCTGTCTGCTCTCTCTCAGGCGGACGTAAAAGGTCCCATGGCCACTATTCGAAGAAGAGCAGGGGAGTTCTCCCCGGTGTCCTGGGCCAATATTTATTCCTCAATCAACATCACTAAAAACAGATTATCTGGCCATTATCACATTGCTGTTTGTGGGAGCTTGCTGTGTGCAAATTGGCTGCAGCGCTTCCTACATTACAACAGTGACTACACTTCAAAAAGTACCTCATTGGCTGTAAAGCGCTTTGGGACATTTGGTGGTTGTGAAAGGCGCTGTAGAAATGCAAGTCTTTTTTTATAATTTTCACTTTTCTTTGAAAAACTTTTTTTTTAAGATTGCATTCAGCAAAGTCTGAATTTAATGCTGAACATTTTTCAGAAACGTTGATCTCGAACTGTCGAAAAAATCCAAACATTTAAGAATAAATATTAACTTGGACCCAGCGCACTGTTCTGGGGAGGTTGCCAGAGTCTCCAGGAATGAAAGATTAATCTCTTGGAAGCTTCTACAAGCAACCCTGTGAGAAAAATCACAGAGGCATTGAAAATATTGTTTTTTTTTGTTTTATTAGTTATAAAAAATATTGGAGATGGGAATAAATGCTGATTGACTGACTGGGCCGGGGGGGGCATGTTGAGGACGGGAGGTCATGTGACGAAACCTCCAGGAATATGTCCAACTGGAGTTGGGAACCCTAGTTCTGGGGCTTCCCAGTTCTCAAAATAGGCCTCCCCTCCCCTCCCCTCCCCTTCTCGCTGCAGCTCTGTGACACGTTCCATGGGGCAGCAGTTGACCCTTGCCCTCTCCCATGCTCGCTCCTCTCCTCCTCGGTCGCCAGCCTGGCGAGGGGGGGAAAAAAGACACGTACTCGTTCAAAGTGAATCGAAAGAGAGCGAGTCTTCCAAGGTGAAGTTTTTCCATTCCTGGCCCCTTGCCAAGAGCAGTCAAACCACATCACCCAAAAAAACTTCCCACGCAAGTCCAAACAACCAAAAAAAAAAATACTGGAAAGTCGCATCGCGGTTAAAAGAGCTCGGCACCGGGGGCCGGCCAAGTGGGCAAAACCAACAACCACAGCGACTTGTATTTATATAGCACCTTTTTTAATGTAGTAAAATATCCTTCACAGGAGCGTTACAAAACAAAACTTTGACACTGAGCCACATGAGATATTCGGGCAGGTGACCAAAAGCTTGGTCAAGGGGGCAGGTTTTAAGGAGCGTCTTAAAGGAGGAAAGCGAGGCGGAGGAGAGGTTTAAGGAGGGAATTCCAGAGCTTGGCGCCCAGGCACCTGAAGGCACGGCCACTAATGGTGGAGCGATTAAAATCGGCGATGCTCAAGAGGCCAGAATTGGAGGAGTGCAGATATCTCCGGGGGCAGGGGGAGTGATTGTGGGGCTGGAAGAGATTACAGAGATAGGAAGGGGGGGGCGAGCCCATGGAGGGATTTGAACACAAGGATGAGAATTTTAAAATCGAGGCGTTGCTTCACCAGGAGCCAATGTAAGTCAGCGAGCACTGGGGTGATGGGTGAACGGGACTTGGTGCGAGTTAGGACACGGGCAGCGGTGTCACAAGAGCTCAGCGCGGGGTCTGCCAAGAGGGCAAATCCAACCCTTAGAAATAATGTTCTTCCAGCCTCCTCCTCATCCCATCCGCGCCCCCCCTCCCCCCCCCGCCCTCC
>CM059425.1:257675043-257735446 GCA_030390025.1 Squalus acanthias
AAAGCCAAAGTTTCTCCAAGTCTTGCCTCGCAACTCAAACTTTTGACGTAAGGTTTAGCCTCGTAGCTCTGCTCTGCCTTCAATGCTTGAATATTTCTTGGCGAGCAACACTGGACACAAGTGTGGTCTGACCACAGCCTCGTGTGACTTGTACGTCACTCCTATGACTCGGAAATCTCTGCGCTCCTCCAATTCCGGCCTCTTGCGCATCACCGATTTCCATCACTCCCATCATTGGCGGCCGCGCCTTCAGCTGCCTGGACTCTAAGCTCTGGAATTCCCTCCCTAAACCTCTCCGCCTCTCTCTCTCTCTCTCTCTCTCTCTCTCTCTCTCTCTCTCTCTCTCTCTCTCTCTCTCTCTCTCTCTCTCTCTCTCTCTCTTTCTTTCTTTCTCTCTCTCTCTTTCTCTCTTTCTCTCTTTCTCTCTCTCTCCTCCTTTAAGACACTCCTTAAAAGCTAGCTCTTTGACCAAGCTTTTGGTCACTTGGCCGAATATCATCTTATAGAAACATAGAAGATAGGAGTAGGCCATTCAGCCCCTCGAGCCTGTTGTGCCATTCAATGAGATCATGGCTGATCATCCAAATTCAGTACCCTGTCCCTGCCTTCTCCCCATATCCCTTGATCCCAGTCCTAAATGGCTCACCCCTTATCCTTGGACTGTGACCCCTGGTTCTGGACTCCCCGGCCATCGGGAACATCCTTCCTGCATCTAGTCTGTCTAGTCCTGTTAGAATTTTATAAGTTTCAATGAGATCCCCTCTCATTCTTCTAAACTCCAGCAAATATAAGCCTAATCGACCCAATCTCTCCTCGTACGTCATTCCTGCCATCCCAGGTATCAGCCTGGTGAATCTTCGCTGCACTCCCTCCATGGCAAGAACCTCCTTCCTCAGATAAGGCGACCAAAACTGCACACAATACTCAAGGTGTGGTCTCACCAAGGTCCTGTACAACTGCAGCAAGACATCCCTGCTCCTGTACTCGAATCCTCTCGCTATGCAGGCCAACATACCATTTGCCTTCTTAACCGCCTGCTGCACCTGCATGCTTACCTTCAGCGACTGGTGCACAAGGACACCCAGGTCTCGTTGCACCTCCCCTTTTCCCAATCTATTGCCGTTCAGATAATCTGCCTTCCTGTTTTTGCCACCAAAGTGGATAACCTCACATTTATCCACATTATACTGCATCTGCCATGCATTTGCCCACTCACCCAACCTGTCCAAATCATACTGGAGTTTCTCTGCATCCTCCTCACAGCACACACGCCCACCCAGCTTTGTGTCGTCTGCAAACTTGGAGATATTACATCTAGTTCCCTCGTCTAAATCATTAATATATATTGTGAATAGCTGGGGCCCTAGCACCGATTCCTGCGGTACCCCACTAGTCACTGCCTGCCACTCGGAAAAAGACCCATTTATTCCAACTCTTTGCTTCCTGTCTGCCAACCAGTTCTCTATCCAAGTCAATACCTTACCCCCAATCCCATGTGCTTTAACTTTGCATGCTAATCTCTTATGCGGGACCTTATCGAAAGCCTTCTGAAAGTCCAAATACACCACATCCACTGGTTCTCCCTTATCTATTCTACCAGTTACATCCTCAAAAAATTCCAGTAGATTTGTCAAGCATGATTTACCAGGCTAGGTACATTCCAACAAGAGGGAAGGGTAAGGGAACCAAAACAAGGGCTCCTTAGATGACGAGGGAGATTGAGAAGATGATGAAACAAAAAAAGAGGGTGTATGATGCATGTCAGGTGAATTCTTCAAGGGAGAGCCAGACCAAATACAATAAGTTGAGAGGGGATGTGAAGATGAAAATCAGATTGGCAAAGAGAGGATATGAGAGTAGAATGGCGGTTAACATAAAAGGGAACTCAAAAATCTTCGACCGGCATGTAAACAGTAAGTGGATAGTAAGAGGCGGGGTGGGGCCTATTAGAGACAAAGTAGGTGATATATGCTTAGATGCGCAGGGCAAGGCTAGAATACTCAATGAGTACTTTGTATCGGTGTTTACTAAGGAGGTGGATGCTGACAAAATATCGGTAGAAGGAATGGATGGGGTGAAAATTGATAGACAAGATGTACTAGAAAGGCTAGGTATGCTTAGAGTGGACAAGTTGCCTGGTCCAGATGGTTTGCATCCCAGGTTGCTAATGGAATTGGGGGAGGAGATAGCGGAAGGGCTTGCAATAATTTTCCAATCTTCCCTAGATGCGGGGGAGGTGCCTGAGGATTGGAAAGTGGCAAATGTGACACCCTTGTTCAAGAAAGGGTGTAAGAACAATCCAAGTAACTACAGGCCGGTCAGTTTAACATCAGTGGTGGGTAAAGTTTTAGAAACAATAATCAAGGAAAAAATTAACGGGCATTTGGAGAGATTTAAGCTAATTAAGGAAAGCCAACACTGGTTTGTAAAAGGAAGATCGTGTTTGACTAATCAAATTGAATTTTTTGATGAAGTAACAGAGAAGATTGATGGAGGGAATGCAATGGATGTTGTCTACATGGATTTTAGGAAGGTATTTGACAAAGTACCACATAGAAGGCTGGTTAACAATATTGAGGCTCATGGAATTGGTGGGTCAGTGGCAGCTTGGATAAGGAATTGGCTTAAGGACAGAAAACAGTGAGTTGTGGTAAATGGCTGTTTTTCAGACTGGAGGATGGTAGACAGTGGTGTTCCCCAAGGGTCAGTGCTGGGGCCACTGCTTTTTATGATAGATATAAATGACCTGGATATTGGAATACAGAGTAGAATTTCTAAATTTGGGGGTGTGGCAAACAGTGATGATATCAATCGACTGCAACAGGATGTAGAAAGGCTAGCAGAATGGCCAGACAAGTGGCAGATGGAATTTAATAGAGAGAAGTGTGAGGTGATGCATTTTGGCAGAAGGAACAGGGAGAGGCAATATACACTTAATGGCACAGTTTTGTGCAGGGACAGAGGGACCTGGGAGTTAATGTGCATAGGCCCCTGAAGGTGGCAGGACATATTGAGAAAGTGGTTAACAAAGCATATGGGATCTTGGGCTTCATAAATAGAGGTAATGAGTACAAAAGTAGAGAAGTTATGCTGAATCTTTATAAAGCGCTGGTTAGGCCACAACTGGATTATTGCGTCCAGTTCTGTTCACCACACTTTAGGAAGGATGTGAAGGCCCTTGAGAGGGTGCAGAGGAGATTTACCAGAATGGTTCCGGGGATGGGGGATCTTAGCTACAAGAACAGGTTAGAGAAGCTGGATTTGTTTTCATTTAGAGCAAAGGAGGTTGAGGGGTGATTTGATAGAGGTGTACAAGATTATGACGGGTTTGGATAGGCTGGACGGGGAAAGGCTGTTCCCACTAGTTGATGGTACAAGGACTAGAGGACACAGATTTAAGGTTTTGGGCAAGAGATACAGGGGGGACGTGAGGAAAAACTTTTTTACGCAGCGAGTGGTGAGGACCTGGAATTCGCTGCCGACGGAAGTGGTGGAAGCGGAGACACTCGATGTTTTCAAGGGGAGACTGGATAGGCACTTGAGGGAAATAAACTTGCAGGGCTCCGGGAATAGAGCGGGGGAATGGGACTGACTGGATTGCTCTACAGAGAACCGGCGCGGATTCGATGGGCCGAATGGCCTCCTTCTGTGCCTCTATTTATCTCTCAACCAACCTCACTAAAAAAAAAACGATTGTCTGGTCAATATCTCATTGCTATTTGTGGAATCTTGCTGTGTGCAAATTGGCTGCTGCCTTTCCCTATTTTACAACAGTTACTTCACTTCCAAAGTACTTCATTGGCTGTAAAGCGCTTTGGTACCTCCTGAGGTCGTGAAAGGCGCTATATAAATGCATGTTCTTTCTTGTGAGCGTCATTCCTTGCCTGGAGGGCCTGATTTAAAAAAATATATATATATAAGCCTCTGTATGTCAAGGAAAGAGCCACGATCACACGGACGACAGTGGCACAAATAGAGATGGTGTCATGCCTGTTTGGAAGATGCAACAGTTTTTGGCTGGGCTTCTAGTTTCTAAGGCACTTTACTAAGATTGATGTGCTGGTTTGGGAGTTTTGGCTAAGCTGTTGTTTACACATCCGCTCCTAGTTAGTGTTTTGCAGTCGGATCCATTACGTAAGTGGTGCAGGCTTGGTTCTTGGTTCTTCAAGTACTTGTTTCTCCTTTACAGTGCAAGGATGTGTCCCTCCAGTCGATGGCTCGGTTGGGGGAATGCAGTGATTCAGTTTAGGCAACAACGCGAGTGTGTGTGTGTGTGTCTGTTTCTGAAGGAGTGAACGTAGATAGGTTCTCCAAGGTGGGACACTGGTGCAAACTCGTAGGTTTACGAACGTGTTGTGTTAAGGAACGATGAGCTCGGTTCACACCTACAACTTCCTGCTCCCCCTTGAGTCGGAGAAGAATGGGAACAGCAAGTGGAGAGATGAGATGAGAAATTTCTTCACTCAGAGGGTGGTGAATCTTTGGAATTCTCTGCCCCAGAGGGCTGTGGAGGCTCAGTCGTTGAGTATATTCAAGACAGAGATCAACAGATTTTTGGGCACTAAGGGATATGGGGATTGGGCGGGAAGGTGGAGTTGAGGTAGAAGATAAGCCATGATCTTATTGAATGGCGGAGCAGGCTCGTGGGGTCGTATGACCTACTCCTGCTCCTGCTCCTATTTCTTTTGTTCTTCTCTGCCCACCTTCAATACAGTAAACTCTTTCTTATCCGGCACCTACGCGACCAGGATGGTGCCTTTTGATGAAAAATTCTGGATAACAGAGAGAGGTAGGCAATTTTTAACACAAACAAAAAAATAAAAACCACTGACTAACTCGGCCACCGCGGGAGACTCGGACTCGCCAAAACGAGTGCTGGATGGATTCAGCAAGATTACCGGCTATCTATTTTGCCGGTTATTAAAGAATTCCGGATGATTAAGTGCCGTTTAAACAAGAGTTTACTGTAGTTAGTTACATTCTAGCAGAGATTGAGCCAGAACGGGTCACCTCCCCAATGGAAGCGATGCATGATACCAGAGGACCCAGCATGGAGATTAAGGGGTGAACTGATTAAGGTGTTTAAGGTGATTAAAGGATTTCATGGGGTAGATGGAGAGAAACTAGTTCCTCTGGTTTGGGGGGGGTGGGGGGGGGGTGGAGTCCAGAATAAGGAGGTAGAACCTTAAAATTGAGCATAGAACCCCCCCCCCCCCCCCCCCCCCCCCCCAAAAAAAAAAGCTGTTGAGGCTGGAGACTCAATTGAAGAAATGAAAACTGAGATTTTTTGGGGTATGTGTATTAAGGGTTACGGAACCAAGGCAGGGGTAGATGGAGTTAAGATACAGATCAGCCACGATCTAATTGAATGGAGGAATAGGCTTGTGGGGCTGAATGGCCTCATCCTGTCCCTATCAGACCACTGGTCCTTTTCAATTGATATCCCTTTTCAGTTGTTGGGATAAGAGAGTCCCTTTTTAAAAAAAAAAATCTTTCCAGAATTATTGATCCTACTGACTTCCCATTGTTTTTTTTTTGTGTTGTTGTTTCTACTCATGATGTGGGTAACGTTAGCATTACTAGTTGCCCTGAGAAGCTAGTAATAAACCTTTCTTTTGAGCAATTTTTACAAGCGAGTGGGCATCTGGGCTACTTCAGAGGTGTGACTGGAGCCGTGTGTAGGCCAGACTGGGTAGGGGTGGGAGGTTTCCTTCCCAGTTGAGTTTATAGACCACACTGTGCACAGTTCTCCATATTATAAAAAAGATATAGAAGGTGCAAAAAAAATCCACAGGGATGAGACCAGAACTGAAAGGATATGCTTATCAGGAAAGATTCAAGAGGCAGGGGCGGTTTTCGCTAGAAAAGAGGAGGCTGAGGGGTGACCTGATGTAGATCTTTAAAATTATGAAGGGGTTCAATAGGGTAGACATAGAGAAGGAGGGGGGGGGACCAAAACTAGGGGCCATAATTATAAGGTAGTCACTAATAAATCCAATAGGGAATTCAGGAGAAACTTCTTTACCCAGAGAGTGGTGAGAATGTGGAACTTGCTCCCACAGGGGGTAGTTGAGGCGAATAGCACAGATGCTAGAGAAAGCTAGATAAGTACATGAGGGAGAGAAAGTAATAGAAGGATATGCTGATAGGGTGACACCTAGGTCAGAGGCTAGGTATTCTACGGCGAGTGTCTCACCTCCTGACTCACCAAAGCCTTTCCACCAAATACAAGGCACAAGTAAGGAGTGTGATGGAATACTCTCCACTTGCCTGGATGAGTGTAGCTCCAACAACACTCAAGAAGCTCGACACCATCCAGGACAAAGCAGCCCGCTTGATTGACACTCCATCCACCACCTTAAACATTCACTCCCTACACCACCGGCGTACTGTGGCTGCAGTGTGTACCATCTACAAGATGCACTGCAGCAACTCGCCAAGGCTTCTTCAGCAGCACCGCCCAAACCTGCGACCTCTTCCACCTAGAAGGACAAGGGCAGCAGGCGCATGGGAACACCACCAGCACCAAGTTCCCCTCCAAGTCACACACCATCCCGACTTGGAAATACATCGCCGATCCTTCATCGTCGCTGGGTCAAAATCCTAGAACTCCCTCCCTAACAGCACTGTGGGAGCACCTTCACCACACAGACTGCAGCGGTTCAAGAAGGTGACTCACCACCAACTTCTCAAGGGCAATTAGGGATGGGCAATAAATGCTGGCCTTGCCAGCAACGCCCACATCCCTTAACGAATTATTAAAAAAAAAAAATCTTTTTAAATGAAGTGTTGGGAGGAGGCTTATGTGGAGCATAAACAGCAGCATAGACCAAATGGGCTGTAGGCTCGATGTAACGCTATAAAATCGAGGCATTGCTGTCCCAGTATCAGAAGCTCTGTCCTTCTCTACCCTACCCTATGTCCGCACCTAGCTGTTTTATATAACAGGCCAGCATCCTGCGATCAACCACCCTACCTGGCAGGCTCTTGCAGTTTTTGGTCATCCGTTTGTGTAGATAAATACTACCCAATGTCTGTCCTGAACTCGCTTTTTGCAGTTCTGAACCTGTACCTTTTTTGTCCTGTTGACTTGGTCTATTGTTCCTCCATTTAATTTCTCTAATGTGTTAGTCTTTGCTCAGTGGTAGCACTCGAGCCTCTGAATCAGGAGATCGTGGGTTCAAGCCCCATTCCAGAGATTTCAGCATACAATCAATCTGACACTCCAGTGCAGTGCTGAGGGAGTGCCGCACTGTCGGAGGTGCCATCTTTCGGATGAGGCATTAAACCTTTCTTTCGTTCTCTATTGACTGAGATTAGCTTTTTTTTTAAACTCGTTCATGGGATCCAGCATTTATTGCCCATCCCTAATTGCCCTTGAGATGAGCTGCCTTCTTGACCGCTGAGCTCGGCCATTTCAGAGGGCAGTTAAGAGTCAACCAGATTGCTGTGGGTCTGGAGTCACATATAGGCCAGACCGGGTAAGGACGGTAGATTTCCTCCCCTAAAGGACATTAGTGAACCAGATGGGTTTCATGGTTACTAATTTTTTATTCCAAATTTAATTAACTGAATTTAAATTCCCCAGCTGCCGTGGTGGGACTTGAACTCTTGTCGCTGGGCATGTTAGTCCAGGCCTCTGGCTTGCTAGCCCAGTAACATAACCCCTATGCTACCCCGTTCCCGGTTAGCTAACTCAATTTGGACTGTGAATTGAATCTGGGACCTCCCTGGATCTGTATGGAAGACTTAACCCACTTTACAAATAATCTAAGCCTTTATTTGAGCAAACCGTAGTTATCACGATCAGTCAAAAATTAGTTTCTAGACTCATAGACTGCTGAAGGACTAATTATTGATTTTGGCAGGATGGTTGCAACTTGTTGCCCTAGATTGACTGTCTGGAATATATATGTGCTGAAGGGTGAACAAAGGAGGTATTCTGTTCAAACTTCCTTATGTAATGTAACAATTGATAAGCAGAGTATTGGCAGAAAGAAGTAGTGAGCCGGCTGATTTTTGTTGTTGAACTGCGCACGGTTTCTGTGCTGTGGGCTTGCACTAACCAGGAGCTGAGCTGAGTTGAGAATGGCCAAATGTTATATTGTACAAAGGCGCGCAAGAATGGTTAGGCCTTCTAGCTGGTTGGGCCCTTCAGTCCTCACCCTGTCCATGAACACAGGGCGCCTTTCAGCACGGCCCTCTCTAGTAGCTGGTAACGCTAACTCCTCAGGGAGCCCCAAAAAAAAGAGAGGTGGGGGAAACCTGTGGCCAATTTCAGGAACCGCCCGCTGGGGGGGAAAATTGCTCCCCAACTCCTTGGGAAAGAAAGAGCTTGCGTCTTTCACGACCTCGTGACGTCCCAAAGCGCTTTACAGCCAATGAAATATTTTTGAAGTGTTGTAATGTAGGAAAAGTGGCAGCCAATTTACGCACAGCAGATCCCACAAACAGCAAGGAGATAACCACCAGATAATCTGTTTCTGGTGATGCGGATTGAGGGATGCGCATTGGCCAGGACACCGGGGAAAACGTCCCTGCTCTGCTTTGAATAGTGCCGCTGCATCTTGAGAGGGCAGACGGGGCCTCGGTTTAGCGTCTCATTCAAAAGTCTCACTCCATCCTGATTTGGAAATATATCGGCCGTTCCTTCATCGTCGCTGGGTCAAAATCCTGGAACTCCCTCCCTAACAGCACTGTGGGAGTACCTTCACCGCACGGACTGCAGCGGTTCAAGAAGGCGGCTCACCACCACCACCTTCTCGAGGGCAATTAGGGATGGGCAATAAATGCTGGCCTTGCCAGCGACGCCCACATCCCATGAACGAATAAAAAAAAAAAGCACCTCCGACAGTGCAGCGCTCCCTCAGTAGTGCACCAGGAAAGTCAGCCTAGATTTTTTGTGCTCCAGTCTCTGGAGCGGAAGCAGTCAAGCAAGCCCTTGGGAGATTATCGTTAATCCACGATCCGTCACCAGACGGATTGGGTGGGGCAAGGGAAGACTGGAAATCCTCCCAGTAAACTCAAAGACTTTACGAGTGGGTTGGCAACCTGCCCAGACTCGTGACAACAGTGCCAGAGGTTTTCTCGATAATTAGACCAGGGCACTTGAACAGATGCTGCCTGAATACTGATGGGGCTGCATCCACCCAAGTGGCTCCACAGAGTCCGCCTGCGCTGCGGGTCACGGGTGTGGTTGCATGGCTCCGAGTCAGGATTGCTTTCAGTTTTATGTTGGGAGGGGAACGGCAATTTGTGTAGATGGGAGCCGGAAGTCACAAAGGGGAACGTTACGACAAACTAAGTGAGTGGGCAAAGCTATGTCGGTTGGAGTTCAATGAGGGGAAGTGTGAGGTCATCCGCTTTGAATCCTATGAAGGCAAATTGAAAAAATTCTCTTAATGGTGAGAGACTAGAGCCTCTGGAGGAGGAAAGGGATATGGATGTCCGTGTACACAAATCATTACAAGCTAGTGCACAGGTACAAAAAGTGATTAAAAAGGCTAATGAAATGTTGGTCTTTATCTCGAGGGGGGTCCGAGTACAAAGGGGGAGGAAGTGATGCTTAGGTTGCACAGAGCCTTAGTCAGACCCTGTCTGGAGCACCGTGTCCAGTACTGGGGCCCGCACCTCAGGAAGGATATAACGGCCTTGGAAGAGGTACAGCACAGATTCACCAGAATGATTCCGTGGCTTAAATGGTAAAATGATGAGGAAAGTTGCAATAAATTTTTTTTGTTTTTGTTATTCCCTTGAGTTTGGAAGATTGAGGGAAGAGCTAGTTGAGGGATTCAATGGGAATAACATAGAGAAACTAATTAATTTCCTTCTGGTGGCGGAATCCAGAACAAGGAGGCATAGTCTTAAAATTAAAGCTCGAGGAACAGCACCTCATCTTCCAATTAGGCACTTTACAGCCTTCCAGACTCAATATCGAGTTCAACAATTTCAGATCATAACCTCGGCCCCTACCACAATATATATATATATATATATATATATATATATATATATATTTATTTTTGTGCCTTTTCCCTTTTTTTTTCTCTCTCCCACATGGCAGCTGTCTTTCATCCTGCCAGCGCATTTCACACTTCATCTCGAGCCATCTTTTGTTTCTTAACCTGTACTATGACCATCTCGTCTCGCCTCGAGTATCTCCTAATGTCTCTTTACTTCTCACGGACCTTCCCTTTTGTTCTTTTATTCCCTCCCCCAGCCTCCAAACGTGCTTTTTCATCTGTTTCATTTCCTGCTTTTTTTCTCAGTTCTGACGAAGGGTCTTCGACCTGAAACGTTAACTCTGTTTCTCTCTCCACGGATGTTGCCTGGCCTGCTGAGTTTTTTTCCAGCGCTTTCTGTTGTTATTTCAGTTTTCCAGCATCCGCAGTATTTTGCTATTGTCTTAAAATTAAAGCTCGGCCATTTCGGAGTGAAATCGGGAAGCATCTTTTCCTCAGAAATGGTAGTGGAAATCAGGAACTATCTCTCTTTCTCCCCCCCCCCCCCCCCCCACAAAAGGATACTTGGGGGTTAATTGAAATTTTCAAGACTGAGAATTGTTGAGTAAAGGTATCAAGGCTTATAGAGCCGGGCTTAAAGACGGGCAGATGGGTTGGAGGTTTCGATCAGCAGTGATCGAATTTGAACAGCGCAACAGGCTCGAAGGGCTGAATGGCCTACTCCTATTCCAATCTTGTACATTAGAGGTTTTATTCAGCTAAAATCTTACTGGGCTGGTCTTGACTGCTGAGACTGAACTGCACAGGGCCCTGCATGCGTTACAGATATAATGGCCTTGGCCCGTAGATAAGATGAGAAGGTCACACTTGAAGGTGGTGATTGGCTTACAGAGTTTTGCTGTAAAAGTGGTAGCAGTTTTTACCTCTTGTGTGTTGGCAGGCTGGCAACTTTCCTGCGTGTGGATCCATTCTACTGCCACGCCCCTGCAAGAAACTGCCTACCTTTTTTTGTTTTGTTTTGGAAAGTTCTTCTGGTATTAGAGTAACCTGTTATGAAGCGTGGGATGCGGTCGTCGCTGGCAAGGCCAGCATTTATTGCCCATCCCCAGTTGCCCTGGAGAAGGTGGTGGGTGAACTGCCGCAGTCCGTGTGGTGACGGTACTCCCACAGTGCTGTCGGGGGGGAGGGAGTTCCAGGATTTTGACCCGGCGACGATGAAGGTTACCGCGCAGGCCGCTCACAAGCTCTCAAAATACCGCGCGGCCGCGTAAACAAATTTAAAGGTACCGCGTATTGAAAGGACTGGCCACGCACAACAACAACAATTTTAGCGCAAACACTGGGGGCAAGGTGTAATTATCTCTAGCTACTCTGTTGGTGCTACTGCGACACCTGTGTCCTGTTGTGATTGTTACATAATCTTGTGTACATGGGAGTACCTAATAATAAACTCCTTGAGATGTCAATATTACAAAGTACTGTAGCAGTATACGCAAAATCTGGAAAGAAAGAATGGCTTGCATTTATATAGCGCCTCTCACGATCTCAGGACGTCCCAAAATGCTTTACAGCCAATGAAGTACTTTTGAAGCATAGCCACTGTTGTAATGTAAAGAATCGCAGCAGCCAATTTGCGCACAGCAAGCTCCCACAAACAGCAATGTGATAATGACCAGATGGTCTGCTTTAGTGATGTTGGTTGAGGGGTAATTATTTCCCAGGACACCGGGCAATTTATCCAATTTCCTTTTGAAAGTTCCTATTGAATCAGCTTCCACCAACCTTTCAAGCAGTGCCTTTCAGATCGTAGCAACTCGCTGGGTAATTTTTTTTCCCTCCCTCCTGTTGCCTATTTGACGATGTTGGGATCAGTGTCCTCATTTGGCGAGTAGCTAGTGCTGTGAGGGGCGGGGTGTGGCGGTATGGGGTAAATCTAACATGACAGGAGGGAGGCAGAGAAACGAGATGAGAATAGAAAAGGGGCAAGTGGGTTTAGAAAGAATAAAAACAGGAAAGTACTCGAACAGATCAGGCAGAGGAGGGATTAAAATAAGTCAAAAAATAAATTATAAGAGAGAACTTGCATTTCTATAGCACCTTTCACAACCTCAGGATGTCCCAAAGCTTTACAGCCAATGAAGTACTTTTTGAAGTGTAGTCACTGTTGTAATGTAGGAAACACGGCAGACAATTTATGCACAGCAAGCTCCCACAAACAGCAATGTGATGATGACCAGATCATCTGTTTTACTGATGTTGATTGAGGGATCAATATTGGCCCCAGGACACCGGGGATAACCTCCCCTGCTCCTCTTCAAAATAGTGCCGTGGGATCTTTTACGTCCACCTGAAAGAGGCAGTCGGGGCCTCGCATTGCTGTTTGTGGGAGCTTGCTGTGCGCAAATTAGCTGCCGCGTTTCCTACATTACAACAGAGACTACGCTTCAAAAAAAGTACTTCACTGGCTGTAAAGTGCTTCGGGACATCATGAGGTTATGAAGGGTGCTGTACAGAAATGCAAGTTCTTACAGGCCCTCGGTTTAACCTCTCATCCGAAAGATTGTCAAACGGAATCAGATTTGAGTTGTATTTACGCAAGTGCGGCAAGTATCGTGAATAAAATTTGTTAGCTGTGGTCACAAATTGCTGTGGAGAGTATGATGTAATAGCATTAACAGACACGTGATTTGGACTGGGAGCTGAAAAATTCCTGGTTACAAGCTACTCCAGAGGGATTTAATAGGGTGGGGAAAGGGAGACTGATGTTATTAATCAAAGATTCTATTGCAGCACCACAAGGAACGAACATACTGGCATTTGAATAGCACCAATCCTGCCAGCAGGGCCCCTGAAAGTGTTTCGTGGCCAAGGAATTACTATGCAGGCTGAGTCTGCTTTGCAGGCAAGGCCGAGAGCCAAGTTGCGCACAGCAAGGTCCCACAAACCAGAGCAAATGTGTGACCAGGTTTTCTGTTGGTCATTGTTGAGGGAGGAAAATGTATTTGATGCATTTAGGAACATGCGTCGGCCATTCGGTCCCTCGAGCCTGTTCCGCCAAGGGAAGGCTTGGTGCGTGCATTCGTGTGAGGGGAGAAGGGGGATAGAGGGGGAAGTGGCAGGGTGAGAAGAGGTGATTTAGAGTGGGAGGAGGTCGATTGTCGGGTATAAACACCAGCGTGGAACCGGTGGGCCGAACGAAAAGTTTCTGCGCTGTAGACTCTACGGCGCCACTGAGTCGAGCTGAGGACGTCCCTTAATCCACCCCAAAACAAGAAAAGCGATTCACTGGCCGGTTTATATCGTGGCTGTTGAGGGTGGGGTGGCTGCGGGGTGGATGTTACTGTGTGAAAAGTGGGTGCCATGCTTAGCTGCAATATGATTCCTGCACTTTGTAAAGTAATTCAATGTGTGTGGACCATATCGAGATGTTTGAGATTGGATGAGGTGCTATATAAATGCAGATCTCTTTTTTCTTTTTCTATTTTTTTTTTTGTCCAATCTTGATTTAATTCCTAATTCTTTTAAAACAACACAGCAGGCTTGCCAACCCGTCAGGATTGTCCTGGAGTTTCCAGGAATTAGAGATTAATCACCAGGACACTTGCTGCGAGCAAAAACCCAGGAGAAAAATCGTAGGGGGCATTAAAGACGTGTGTGTGTGTGGTTTTTAAAACTATTTTCTTTGATCGCAAGTTAGTTTATAAGTTACAAAAATGTTGGAGATGGAGGGGGGAGGCGAGGGGAAGGCTATTTGATGAGGTTGGAGGACATTTGATAACTTTTTTATTTGTTCCTGGGACGTGGGCATTGCTGGCAAGGCCGGCATTTATTGCCCATCCCTAGTTGCCCCTTGAGAAGGTGGTGGTGAGCCGCCTTCTTGAACCGCGGCAGTCCGTGTGGTGAAGGTGCTCCCACAGTGCTGTTGGGGAGGGAGTTCCAGGATTTTGACCCAGCGACGATGCAGGAACGGCCGATATATTTCCAAGTCAGGATGGTGTGTGACTTGGAGGGGAACTTGGAGGTGGTGGTGTTCCCATGTGCCTGCTGCCCTTGTCCTTCCAGGTGGAAGAAGTCGCGAGTTTGGGAGGTGCTGCCGAAGAACCCTTGGCGAGTTGCTGCAGTGCATCTTGTAGATGGTGCACACTGCAGCCATGGTACGCCGGTGCTGGAGGGAGTGAATGTTTAAGGTGGTGGAGGGAATGCCGATCAAGTGCCCCATCTACCACCTTAATGCATGTAACCAGAGTTGGAAACCCTGAAGTTCGGGTCACTTGTTTGTTGCATTGCGGATGTGATTGACTCGACGCATTGGCAACGTTGCTGAATCGGTTGTTCAGGAAAAAGCAGGACTTGTGTCGTTATTTAGGAACAGTGGCGGTCCAAAGAGATTTAGGGGTCCATGTTCACAGATCACGAAAATGTAATCAAAAAGGCTAATGGCCTGTTAGCCTTCATAACTAGAGGACTAGAATATAAAGGGGAGGAAGTTTTGCTACAGCTATACAAAGCCCTGATTAGACCACTTCTGGAGCACTGTGTGCAGTTCTGGGCACCGCACCTTAGAAAGGATATATTGGCCTTGGAAGGAGTGCAGCGCAGATTCACCAGAATGTTACCAGGTCTCCAAGGGTTAGATTATAAGGAGAGATTACATAAACTAGACTTGTAGTCCCTGGAATATAGAAGGTTTGTTTGAGATTTTTAGGCTTTTGAATGGAATTGATGGGATAGATAGAAACTTTTTCCGCAGGTGGGGGAGTCCAGGACAAGGGGACACAACCTTATAATCAGAGCCAGGCCATTCAGGAGAGAAGTTAGGAAATATTCGCACAAAGGGTGGTCGAATTTTGGAACTCTCTCCCTCACAAAAAGCAGTAGATGCCAGCTCAATTAATAATTGTAAATCTGAGCTCGATAGATCTTTGCTAGACAAGGGTATAAAAGGATTTGGAGTCCATGTCGGCTGTGGCTCAGTTGGTAGCCCCCCTGCCTCTGAGTCAGAAGGTTGTGGGTTCAAGTCCCACTCCAGAGACTTGAGTGCACAAATCTAGGCTGACACTCCCAGTGCAGTGCTGAGGGAGTGCTGCACTGTCGGAGGTGCCGTCTTTCGGATGAGACTTTAAACCGAGGCCCCCGTCTGCTCTCTCAGGTGGACGTAAAATACCTCCATGGCACTATTTCAAAGAAGAGCAGGGGAGTTCTCCCCGGTGTCCTGGGGCCAATATTTATCCCTCAACCAACGTAACAAAAACAGGATTATCTGGTCATTATCACATTGCTGTTTGTGGGACCTTGCTGTGCGCAAATTGGCTGCCGCGTTTCCCACATTACAACAGTGACGCCACTTCAAAAGTACTTCATTGGCTGTAAAGCGCTTTGAGACGTCCGGTGGTGGTGAAAGGCGCTATAGAAATGCAAGTCTGTCTTTCTATGTTTTCAAGGCGGGTGGATGGAGTTGAGACACAGATCAGCCAGGAATGCCGGAACAGGCTCGAGGGGCTGAATGGCCTACTCCTGTTACTATGATCCTATGTATCGATAGTGCCTTACTAAGCACCCTAAAGGGCTTTGCCCACATGGAATTCCTTGGGTTTTTTTGGGTGAAGGAGGCAGCTGTTCTTGTGCATCTCCCAGGCCTCTCCGTGCTGGAGGATTAATCAACGTTGGCACCCCATAATAAATCGGGAGTCCAGCATTGCAGTCCTGTGGCTTGAGAGTGGGGTTTAGCGGAGAGGTCACTTTACTGTGGCGTGGTGCCAGTCTGATCTTGCGTTTTTCTTTACTACGATAAACGTGATGAATGAACAGGAAAATGTGGGACAAAAGATTTGGGTGGGAAAATATTTGGATTAGTGGAATTCTACAATGGTTGGTTGTAGGGAGAGGGTGAAAAGCTGGTGCTGTATAAACTGGACCGAACTCAACGTTGTGCCGAAGCAGTCCAAAAAAACCTTGTTTGAATGCAGAGCGAGAGCTAGAAAAAGGGAGGCAAAACATCAAGTTAAATAAAAGTCTTCCAACACTATAACCTCGAGTGTAGTTGGGGAGGAAGTCAAAGCCCGAAGGAACCACTGTGAACATACGGACAGGAAAAGACCCGGCGCTCCATCCAGCCTGTCCCCGTACAACTGCGGTGCTTTCTGTATCGTGATGTAGGCACTCCCCATCCCACCCGACAGAGGTGAAAAAACAGATTTTAAAAAACAGGCCAATTTGGGGGGACAAATCTGGAAGATTCCTCTCCGACCCCTTTAGGTGATCAAAAGTAGGCCAAGAGACCACTCTGGAGTTGGAAAAAGAAAGAACTTGCGCTTATATCGCGCCTTTCACGACCTCAGGACGTCCCAAAGCGCTTTACAGCCAATGAAGTACTTTTTTGAAGTGTAGTCACTGTTGTAATGTGGGAAGCACGGCAGCCAATTTGCGCACAGCAAGCTCCCACAAACAGCAATGTGATAATGACCAGATAATCTGTTTTAGTGATGTTGATTGAGGGATAAATATTGGCCCCAGGACACCGGGGAGAACTCCCCTGCTCTTCTTCGCAATAGTGACGTGGGATCTTTTACGTCCACCTGAGAGGCAGATAGGGCCTCGGTTTAGCGTCTCATCTGAAAGACGGCACCTGCGACAGTGCAGCACTCCCTCAGTACTGCACTGGAATATCAGCCTAGATTCTCGTGCTCAAGTCTCTCTGGAGTGGCGATGGTGCTAACAGCTGAGCCACTGGCTGACACGGGGATGGTAAACATACTACGTAACGCTGCTCAAGTGTTTTTAAAAACTGAGGGCACCAACATCCAGTACGTGCTGTGTGCACTCCCGAGATGTTTGACACCAGCAGAGCAGAGGTTCTAGGTAACCTCAAGGGATGGATCAAACAATAGATGAGCAATACCCCAGAGTACTTCGTGACAAGGAACGGGATTTGTGAGGCCCTGAGTCATTTCTATATATTGCGCCTTTCACGACCTCAGCAGAACGTCCCAGAGCGCTTCACAGCCAATGAGAGGGGTCACTGTTGTAGTGCAGGAAACGCGGCAGCCAATTTGTGCATTTTGAGAGAATCGATGAACACTGGGGAAGTCCCACTCGACTTGGAAATTCACAAGTGTCGTTCCCACGGTCGAGAATGGTGGCCGTAAAGACAGCAAACAGGATGTTGGGTTATATTGCCAATCAGTTGAGCTCAAATGCCTAGCGATAACGCTGAAGTGGTTGAGTGCTCTGGATAGTCTGCATCTTGAGTGGTGCGGACGGTTTGGTTCGCAGCGACATGAGGGCCGTTGGGTGACGAGTGCGCAATGAGGCTGGTCGCCGGTGTTGGAGAGAAGATCTATGGGGAATGACTTGGTAAGCTACAGCTGTTCAGTCTTTAAAGTTCTCTGTCAAGTTGCACACCATCGTGACCTGGACACACATCGCCGTTCCTTCATCGCTCTGTCAAAATTCCCAAATTCCCTACCTAACGCTATTATGGAAGCACCATCACCATAAAGACTCCAGCGGTTTAAAGAGAAGGCCAACCAGGGATGGATGATAAGTGTGGCAGGAAACGCCCACATCTCAAACAAATTTGGAAAAATAATGTCTCCAAGGGGACATGCTAGAAATATAGAAGTTAACTGAATTAGGGTTTAAAAAATTAATAAACTTGGAACAATACTTTCAGATAGACCAGCGTGGCAGGACAAGGGAGCACTGGTTCAGGGTTGTGAAGGGCAATGTTGGGATCAATGCTGGGAAATAATTTCTTTACATAAGAACATAAGAATTAGGAGCAGGAGTAGGCCACACAGCCTGCTTCGCCAGTCAATAAGATCATGGCTGATCTACCTCAACTCCACTTTCCCGCCCGATCTCCATATCCCTCGATTTCCACTAGCGTCCAAAAATCTATCGATCTCAACCTTCAATACACATAAGAACATAAGAAATAGGAGCAGGAATAGGCCACTTGGCCCCTCGAGCCTGCTCTGCCATTCAATAAGATCATGGCTGATCTTGGGCTCAAAGCCACTTCCCTGCCCGCTCCCCATAACCCTTCACTCCCTTAGCTTGCAAAAATCTGTCTATCTCCACCTTAAATGTATTTAATGACCCAGCCTCCACAGCTCTCTGGGGCAGAGAATTCCACAAATTTACGACCCTCTGAGAGAAAAAATTCCTCCTCAACTCAGTTCTAAAAGGGCGACCCTTTATTCTGAGACTGTGCCCCCGAGTTCTAGATTTCCCCACGAGGGGAAACATCCTCTCTGCATCTACCCTGTCGAGCCCCCTCAGTATCTTATATGTTTCGATAAGATGTTTCTTCTAAATTCCAATGAGTATAGGCCCAGCCTGCTCAACCTTTCCTCATAAGTCAACCCCCTCATCTCTGGAATCAACCGTGTGAATTGTCTCTGAACTGCCTCCAATGCAAGTATATCCTTCCTTAAATAAGGAGACCAAAACTGTACGCATTACTCCAGGTGTGGTCTCACCAATACCTTGTACAGTTGTAGCAGGACTTCCCTGCTTTTATACTCCAACCCCCTTGAAATAAAGGCCAACATTCAATTTCTGAAGGACATAACTGCCAGTCTGGGCCTGCGACAGGTGGGGAGAGAACTCAACACGAGGGAAAAAATCTACTTGACCTCGTCCTCCCCAATCTACCTGTCGCAGAAGCGCCAAGTGGATGATCCATATCGGCCTCCTCCGGAGGTCCACACCATCACAGAAGACAGTCTTCAGCCAATTTGATTCACTACATGTGATATCAAGAAACGGCTGGATACAGCAAAGGCTATGGGTCCTGACAATATCCCGGGTGTCGTACTGAAGACTTGTGCTCCAGAACTACTCTCAATCATCAGCAAAGTGATGGAAGGTGTCATCGACAGTGCTATCAGGCGACACTTAATCTTAATCACCAATAACCTGCTCACTGATGCCCAGTTTGGGTTCCGCCAAGACCACTAGGCGCCCGAACTCATTACAGCCTTGGTCCAAACATAGACAAAGGAGTTGAATTCCAGAGGTGGGGTGAGATTGACTGCCCTTGACATCAAGGCAGCATTTGACCGAGTGTGGCATCAAGGAACCCTAGTAAAACTGAAGTCAATGGGAATCGGGGAAAACGCTCCACTGGCTGGAGTCATACCGAGCACAAATGAAGATGGTTGTGGTGGTTGGAGGTCAATCATCACAGCCCCAGGGCATCGCTGCAGGAGTTCCTTAGGGCAGTGTCCTAGGCCCAACTATCTTCAGCTGCTTCATCAATGACCTTCCCTCCAATATAAGGTCAGAAATGGGGGTGTTCGTTGATGACTGCACAGTGTTCAGTGCCATTCGCAACTCCTCAGATAATGAAGCAGTCCATGCCTGCATGCAGCAAGACCTGGACGACATTCAGGCTTGGGCTAATAAGTGGCAAGTAACATTCGCGCCACACAAGTCCCAAGCAATGACTATCTTCAATAATTGTGAGAAGTCGCACAACTCCAGGTTATAGTCCAACAGCTTTATTTGAAATCACAAGCTTTCGGAGCGCTGCTCCTTCGTCAGGTGCAGCGCTCCGAAAGCTTGTGATTTCAAATAAAGCTGTTGGACTATAACCTGGTGTTGTGTGACTTCTCACATTTGTCCATCCCATCTCCACATCAAGAGCAGGTCAGAGGCTAGGTATTCTGCGGCGAGTGTCTCACCTCCTGACTCCACAAAGCCTTTCCATCATCTACAAGGCACAAGTCAGGAGTGTGATAGAACACTCTCCACTTGCCTGGATGAGTGCAGCTCCAACAACACTCAAGAAGCTCGACACCATCCAGGACAAAGCAGCCCACTTGATTGGCACCCCATCCACCACCTTAAACATTCACTCCCTCCACCACCGGCGCACCGTGGCTGCAGTGTGTACCATCTACAAGATTCACTGCAGCAACTCGCCAAGGCTACTTCGGCAGCACCGCCCAAACCCGCGACCTCTTCCACCTAGAAGGACAAGGGCAGCAGGCGCATGGGAACACCACCACCTCCAAGTTCCCCTCCGAGTCACACACAATCCTGACTTGGAAATATATCGCCGTTCCTTCATCGTCGCTGGGTCAAAATCCTGGAACTCCCTCCCTAACAGCACTGTGGGAGTACCTTCACCACACGGACTGCAGCAGTTCAAGAAGGCGGCTCACCACCACCTTCTCAAGAGCAACTAGGGATGGGCAATAAATGCTGGCCTTGCCAGCGATGCCCACATCTCATGAACGAATAAAAATTTTTTTTTCAGTTTTATTTATTTATCTGAGAAAGTTATTCTTTGGCATTGAGCTGTTTGAACTGTAAGTGGGCCTTGCAGTTTATTTGCTTGTGGTGGTAGAGATTGTGTGGGAGATGCAAGAGTTTTTGTGGTCGTTGTGTTGGTGCGCGCTGCCATGGATTCACTGTGTACTTTAATTTTGTTGTGATGCTGTTTTTGTTAAAATAAGTGGCGGCTGATGGTTTTTGCTCCTGGATTCAATTAGAAGTTGCAGACGTTTTTTTGGGGGGGGGACACTTGGCTGTCTGTTTCTCGTATGTGTGACTGTGGTGAGTGAGCTTTAAGTGGTGTGAAATGTTGGCAGACAGTGCAGACCTTTGGTGTTTGCTGTGGATCTCCTCGGAGTGAAATAGCCTGCGAACGAACGCACGATAAAGGGGACGGCTAGAAGAAAAAAAATCAGCTGGTGGGATAGAGTCCGTCCCTTTTCGCCATGTTCCTACTGAGCAAAGTGACCCCGTCCCAACCCTCGATACTCTCCACCCACCAGAAGCCAAAGTAATTTCCCGAGAGGCGCAAAATAATCAGATGGATTTAAAAACTGGACGCGTAGGCCAATTCAGGGAAGAATTATTCTGGGGAAGTTCCTCTACATTCGGAACAGGAGTAGGCCATTCAGCCCCTCGAGCCTGCTCCATCCCATTCAGTTAGATCATGGCTGGTCAAAGCCAATCCCCGACCCCGACAGGCGATCACAACAAGTTCCAGGAGGTAACGATTACCACACCACAAGGTCAATTATGCAACAACTCAGCTACCCTTTTGTATGCAGTGAAGTCGACCTTGTCCAGCTCCCTTATTGAACATTTCCAGTGAATCTGTATCCATTGCACGAGTCGGTAACCTATTCCAAAAATCGGTGATCCTCTGGGGGAACAACCTCCTGATATCTAACCAGGTTCTACCCTTGCGTACCTTGTACTCGCGTCCCCTCGTCCCCTCGTTTCTCCCCAACATCTAATTCAAATAATCTGCCCACACGTACACAGTCTAGACCCTTCGTAATGTTAAATACTTAAATCAAGTCTCCCCGAATTCGACGCTTTTCGAGAGTAAAGATACCCAGTTCTGCGGTGTCGCTAATGGACTGTGACCCAACCCTACCCCCCCAAATAAATCTTCAACTAGCTTTTTGAGAGGGCTTTCTCTCTCCTCTCTCCTTTCTCTCTCCTCTCTCTCTCTCTCTCTTTTTTCTCTCTCTCTCCTTTCTCTCTCTCTCTCTCTCTCTCTTTCCTCTCTCTCTCTCTTTCTCTCTCTCTCTCCTTTCTCTCTCTCTCTCTCTCTCTCTCCCTTCTCTCTCTCCCTTCTCTCTCTCTCTCTCCCTTCTCTCTCTCTCTTTCTCCTTTCTCTCTCCCCTCTCTCTCCTCTCTCCTTTCTCTCTCTCTCCTTTCTCTCTCTCTCTCTCTCTCTCTCCTTTCTCTCTCCTTTCTCTCTCCTTTCTCTCTTCTTTCTCTCTTCTTTCTCTCTCCTTTCTCTCTCCTTTCTCTCTTTCTCTCTCTCTCTCCTTTCTCTCTCTCTCCTCCTTTCTCTCTCTCTCTCTCTCTCTCTCTCCCTTCTCTCTCTCCTTTTTCTCTCTCCTTTCTCTCTCTCCTTTTTCTCTCTCTCCTTTTTCTCTCTCTCCTTTTTCTCTCTCTCCTTTCTCTCTCTCTCCTTTTTCTCTCTCTCCTTTTTCTCTCTCTCCTTTTTCTCTCTCTCCTTTTTCTCTCTCCTTTTTCTCTCTCTCTCTTTCTGTCTCTCCTCCTGCTCCTGCTTCCCTCCTTTTCTCGATGGTTTTTGCATCTCTAACAAATTGACTCTTTTGCTGGCAAGCTTTGAAACATTTTTTCCTGACGGTTCATATTTTAAAAAAGGATTTAAGTGTTTCTACTTCTCTCTTTGCATTGAAAGCCGAGGAAGTAAAGATGTTTTATTTTAGATCATGGCCTAGAAATTCGATTCGGAGGCTTGCCGCGGGGGTAAGGATCGCGCGCGATATCACCTACCGCGTCTGCCGTCCTTGTTTGCCCCCGCAGGAACTTCGGGTCCCGGGCCTCTCCCTAGTGCCGGCGCGCAGTGCCTGCGTGTTCCAGGGGCGCAGTTAGTGCGATGCGACCCCTGGGATCACGTGGGCCATGGAGAGCCAATGGCAGCAGACCATCTTTCATTCATAGATTTGACAGGAGACCTGTCAAATCTGTGAATTGAAATCGGCCCCAAAAGAACAGCTAAACCTCAAATAATTTTTTTTTAAAAACCATCACATTAATAAAATAACTATAGTTAACTAAATTAACCACTTTAAACAAAAATTTAAATTTTTGAAAAAATTAAAATACTTTTTAAAAGTTATAAAAATAAACTTACCTTTCTTTAAAGTCTCTAAAAAAGATAAACCTGTTGAAAAAAATTTAAAACTATACTTAATTAACTACTTTCCTTGTTCAAAAGGGGTCTTACGCCTCCTTTTTACTTGTGTAGAATCTTCAATACTTACCCTTGCGTTGAAACCTGAAAAAAAACCTAAGTGTGCTGCGTGCGCGCAGCCTCTACCGCGCACGTGGTTCACCTAGGAACCGCCCCCTTCGCCATACCGGAAGTGCTGGTTTCCCGCGCATGCGCAGTGCATGCAGGGAACCGGCACTTCGGGAATGAATACGGGTGAGTACACACTGAGTACTCACCCGAGAACGGCCGAATTTTTGGGCCATTGTTTACAACTGTGCAAGAAACGGGGGAGGAATTCTTCCGCGGTGTCGCTAATGGACTGTGACCCAACCCTCCGCCCCCCCCCCCCCCCAAATAAATCTTTAACTAGCTTTTTGTAGCGCTAAGGATCACATGCCAATCAAATAATGTTCTTTAAATAACTTGTTAAATTAATGAGGCCCCCCCCCCCCCCCCCCGCAAACTGGGACTGTCCACATTTTACACGTGGGCTCTTGTGCCAGCTGCTTGTATGTTTTACAGGGCCTGTACTTGGGCTGTTCATTAAGGATGTCAAACAAACCTTTTCATTGAGTGCGCAGTAAAACTTTATGGCATTGAGCAACCCGATGTTTGGAGGAGAAAATAATGATGTTCAAGGGTTTTGAGAGAGTGGATGGGGAGAAGCTGTTTCCACTGGCAGAAGGTTCGATAAGGAGAGGAGACAGATTACAGAAAATTGGCAAAAGAACAGAGATGAGAATTTTTTTTTTCCCGCAGCGAGTTGTTATGATCTGGAACGCGCTGCCTGAAAGGGAGCAGATTCAATAGTAACTTTCAAAAGGGAATTGATAAATACTTGAAGGGGAGAAATTGCAGGGTTATTGGGGAACGAGCTGGGGGGAGTGGGACTAATTGGACAGCTCTTTCAGAGAGCTGGCACAGGCACAATGGGCTGAATGGCCTCCTTCTGTGTTCTATGATTCCCTGAGCCTTATCGTCCGAGTTAAGGGCTTCTAAACAAGGTACTGATCCGGTGGCCCTCCACTCAGTCTTTTCTTGGCCCTAAATACCTCTCAACATGTGAAGAGACTAGAACTGGGCACAAGATGTGGTATGGTTGTGTAGTGGTTATGTGCCTGCACTATAGTCAGAGGCATGGCCTAATAATCCAGAGAGCAAGAGTTCGAATCTCAACATGGCAGACTTTTTTATATTAAAAAAAAAATCTGGAATCAGTAAAAGTGACCATGAAGCTGTCTGATTGTCATAAAAATGCAACTGGTTCACTGTTGTCCTTTCAGGGAAGGAAACCTGCCGTCCTTACCCAGTCTGGCCTCTATGTGACTCCAGTCCCACACCAACGTGGTTGACTCTTAATCGCCCTCTGAAGTAGCTTAGCAAGCCCCTCAGTTATAGCGAAACCTCGACCAGCGGTTCAAGAAGGTCCATCTCACCACCACCATCTTGGGGCAATTAGAGGTGGCCTTCCCAGTGATGCCCACATTCTGAGAATGAGTAGAAAAAAAGAGTATACAGGTTTGAATGGAGGATACACAACTTTATAATGGAATTACATGTGAAGGAGGTATTTGACTATAAAAAGGAGGGATAGGCTTCCATTTCTCTGTTATAAATTTTACAAAAAAACAAAAGACTTGCATTTCTATAGCGCTTTTCACGACCACCGGACGTCCCAAAGCACTTTACAGCCAATGAAGTACTTTTTGAAGTGTAGTCACTGTTGTAATGTAGGAAACTTGGCAGCAAATTGCACACAGCAAGCTCCCACAAACAGCAATGTGATAATGACCAGATAATCTGTTTTAGTGATGTTGATTGAGGGATAAATATTGGCCAGGACACCAGGTTGAACTCCCCTGCTCTTCTTCGAAATAGTGCCATGAGATCTTTTACGTCCACCCGAGAGAGCAGATGGGGGCCTCGGTTTAACGTCTCTTCCAAAAGACGGCTCCTCCAGCAGCCCAGCATTCCCTCAGTACTGCACTGGAGCGTCAGTCTAGATTTTTGTGCTCTCTGGGGTTGGACAAAGCCACTGCCCTCCAACAGCCTTTTCCTTGGCTGCTGTCTAGGAGAGTGCAGTTGGTGCCGTCTTGGACTCTAGTGGAGCTTGGGTTCAAAGCTGAGGTTAACAAATACTGAAGAAGTTGCAACATCTGAGCGTGTGGGACCTAGGCTTTTGGCAGAGCCCACGTTTGTCAATTTCTTCACGGGAAGCTTTGTTGGAAGGTTTCCTTGAAGGCGACAGTGCATCTAGTGTGGTTGGGAAGAGCACTTGGGACCTCACCACAGCCTTGATCTAGACATGGACGCAAGAGCTGACTGCCCGTGGAGAGTAGCTGCTCTTGGCATTTAAGACTTCATTTAGTCCAAGTACGGCACCAAGTAATCCTCTCCAAACTGAGGTCAATGGGGATGAAAAGAAAAACCCTCCTGGAGTTATAACCGACACGAAGGAAGATGGGCAGCGTCACCACAACCAGAGAACAAATACTAAATAATTAACAAGTATGTGCTGGGAAGTGCAAAACAGGTTGATCAGTATTGGAAAGAAGCGCCGTGCCTGAAAGGTTAACTTTACATCGCTTCAACATCACATAGGAACAGGAGTCGACCATTCAGCCCCTCGAGCCTGTTGCACCATTCAATTAGCTCACGACTGTAACTGCACCGTAACTCCATTTACCTGTCTTGGTTCCGTAACCCTTAATACCCTTGCCCAATTTCAGTTCTGAAATTTTCAATTTTCAGCAGCTGTTTTTTGAGGGAGAGTTTTCCAGATTTCATTTTAAGCTGGTATCTACCCTTTTCTTTACCTTGTGTGCAATAAGAGCCGGGGGGGGGGTTCCTGTGACTCGCAATTCTGAAAGGATCTGGGTGAGGGAGGAAGGGAATTGGTCAAGCAATAGAGCAGGACTGAAGATACGAAATTTCTAGTCCAGCCGGCCAATTTGCCATTAATTCCATGGAATTTTATCTTCAAGTAGCTCGTTCTGGAGTTTTTTGAAAATCCAAATACATTTTATGGATAACCCTCTAAGGCCGCGTAGCTCTCTGCCGGTCCCTCGCAGCCCAGGACCGGCTTTTCCCACGTTAAACTTTGCGCATGCGTGAAACTGTGAATGGGCTGCACAGCCCATAACGGGGCCGTGCACCCAAAAAAAAAATTGGTGTTGGGGGGGGGGGGGGGGGGGGGAAATTGTTGAGTAGGCCTGTAAATTTGTAAGATGTGAGCTACTGCTCCTGGTACCGTGTGCTCTGGAGCTGAATAATGTTGTTTTGTTTTCAGAAAGGGATTACAACAACCTCTGCGACAAGCAACCGATAGGAAGGCACCTTTTCAGGCAGTTCTGTGAGACTCGGTTAGAACTGAAGAGATGTATTGAATTCCTGGACTCGGTGGTAAGCCTTTATTTTAACCGGCATTTTTACGCTCACGTAGGAATTGCTAGATGGAAAAAAAAAAGACCAAGGTCCCATCTCGTGCACCTTCTAGCCATCCTGGTAGAACATAGGAACATAAGAAACAGGAGCAGGAGTAGGCCAATCGGCCCCTCGAGCCTGCTCCGCCATTCAATAAGATCATGGCTGATCCAATCTTGGCCTCAACACCACTTTCCCGCTCTCTCCCCAGACCCCTTGACTCCCTTGTAGTTCAAATGTCTGTCGATCTCCGCCTTGAATATATTCAATGACTCCGCCTCCTCAGCTCTCTGGGGTAGAGAATTCCAAAGATTCACGACCCTCTGAGAGAAGAAATTCCTCCTCATCTCCGTCTTAAATGGGCGACCCCTTATTCTGAAACTATGCCCCCTAGTTCTAGATTCCCCCACTAGGGGAAACATCCTCTCAGCATCTACCCTGTCAATCCCCCTCAGAATCTCTTATGTTTCAATAAGATCACCTCTCATTCTTCTAAACTCCAATGAGTATAGGCTCAACCTTTTGTCATACGTCAACCCCTTCAATCTAGTGAACCTTCTCTGAACTGCCTCCAATGCAAATATATCCTTCCTTAAATATGGAGACCAAAACTGTACGCAGTACTCCAGGTGCGGTCTCGCCAGCGCCCTGCAAGATGTGGTAGCCACATGATACAACGTTAATGGAGTTGTTGACTAATCATAGCAATCAATCTCTATCAATGAGTCTACAACAGACCCAGAACTGACATAAGGAAAACCCCAGGGGTGGAGAGCAGGGGTGAAGATGGCCTTCCTCATCCATATGTATCTTGAAAATGTCCCCAATGTCTTTGAGATAATCTGCCATCCGGGGTAATATTAGAAACATAGAAAAATAGGAGCAGGAGTAGGCCATTCGGCCTTTCGAGCCTGCTCCACCATTCAATATGATCATGGCTGATCCTCTATCTCAATACCATATTCCCGCTCTCTCCCCATACCCCTTGATGCCTTTTGTGTCTAGAAATCTATCTATCTCCTTCTTAAATATATTCAGTGACTTGGCCTCCACAGCCTTCTGTGGTAGAGAATTCCACAGGTTCACCACCCTCTGAGTGAAGAAATTTCTCCTCATCTCAGTCCTAAATGTCCTACCCCGTATCCTGAGACTGTGACCCCTTGTTCTAGACCACCCCAGCCAGGGGAAACATCCTCCTTGCATCCAGTCTGTCTAGCCCTGTCAGAATTTTATACGTTTCAATGAGAGCCCCTCTCATTCTTCTAAATTCTAGTGAATACAGGCCTAGTTGACCCAATCTCTCCTCACACGACAGTCCTGCCTTCCCAGGAATCAGTATGGTGAACCTTCGTTGCACTCCCTCTATGGCAAGTATATCCTTTCTTAGGTAAGGAAACCAAAACTGCACACAGTACTCCAGGTGTGGTCTCACCAAGGCCCTGTATAACTGTAGTAAGACATCCTTGCTCCTGTACTCAAATCCTCTTGCAATGAAGGCCAACATACCATTTGCCTTCCTAACTGCTTGCTGCACCTGCATGTTTGCTTTCAGTGACTGGTGTACAAGGACACCCAGGTCCTTTTGTATGTCAACATTTCCCAATCTATCACCATAATACTCTACCTTTCTGTTTTTCCTACCGAAGTGGATAACTTCACATTTATCCACGTTATACTGCATCTGCCATGTATTTGCCCACTCACTCAACTTGTATAAATCGCCTTGAAGCCTCTTTGCATCCTCCTCACAACTCACAATCCCACCTAGTTTTGTGTCATCAGCAAACTTGGAAATATTACATTTGGTTCTCTCATCCAAATCATTGATATATATTGTGAATAGCTGGGGCCCAAGCACTGATCCCTGCGGTACCCCACTAGTCACCGCCTGCCACTCCGAAAAAGACCCATTTATTCCTACTCTCTGTTTCCTGTCTGTTAACCAATTTTCAATCCATGCCAGTATATTACCCCCAATCCCATGTGCTTTAATTTTGCACACTAACCTCTTATGTGGGACTTTATCAAAGGCCTTCTGAAAATCCAAATACACCACATCCACTGTTTCTCCCTTATCTATTCTACCAGTTATATTCTCAAAAAACTCCAGTAGATTTGTCAAACACGATTTCCCTTTCATAAATCCATGTTGACTTTGTCTAATCCCGTTGATATTTTCTAAGTGTCCTGTTATCACATCCTTTATAATAGACTCTAGTATTTTCCCTACTACTGATGTTAGGCTAACCGGTCTGTAGTTCCCTGTTTTCTCTCTCCCTCCTTTTTTAAATAGTGGGGTTACATTTGCCACCCTCCAATCTGCAGGAACTGTTCCATAATCTACAGAATTTTAGAAGATGACAACCAATGCATCCACTATTTCCATGGCTACCTCTTTTAGTAGTCTGGGATGCAGATTATCAGGCCTGGGGGATTTATCAGCTTTCAGTCCCATTAATTTCTCCAGCACTATTTTTTTACTAATACTAATTTCCTTTAATTCCTCCTTCTCACTAGACCCTTGGTTCCCTAGCATTTCTGGGAAGTTATTTGTGTCTCTTCTGTGAAGACAGAACCAAAGTATTTGTTTAATTGCTCAGCCATTTCCTTGTTCCCCATTATAAATTCTCCCGTTTCTGACTGTAAGGGACCTACATTTGTCTTCACTAATCTTTTTCTTTTTACATACTTGTAGAAGCTTTTACAGTCTGCTTTAAATATTGATGAACATTTAGTATCCTCTTAAGTAAAGAAGATGCCCTAAATTAAATTTGTGTTTTCTGATCCACTAGCCCGATTATGTTAAACATTTTTCAGTAAGGATCTGAAGTACTGTGCACAGTTTTGGTCTCCCCTTATCTGAGGAAGGATATACTTGCCTAAGAGGCGGTGGAACGAAGGTTCACTAGATTGATCCCTGGGATGAGAGGGCTGCCCAATGAGGAGAAATTGAATAGACTAGGACTATACTCTCTGGAGTTCAGAAGAATGAGAGGTGATCTCATTGAAACATACAAGATTCTGAGGGGGATTGACAGGGTAGATGCTGAGAGGTTGTTTCCCCTGGCTGGAGTGTCTAGAACTAGGGGGCATAGTCTCAGGATAAGGGGTCAGCCATTTAAGACTGAGATGAGGAGGAATTTCTTCACTCAGAGTTGTGAATCTTTGGAATTCTCTACCCCAAAGGGTTGTGGATGCTGAATTGTTGAGTATTATCAAGACTCGGATAGATAATGTTTGGACTCATGGGGAATCAAGGGATATGGGGATCGGGCGGGAAAGTGGAGTTGAGGTCGAATTCAGCCATGATCTTATTGAATGGCGGAGCAGGCTCGAGGGGCCGTATGGTCTACTCCTGCTCCTATTTCTTACGTTCTTATGTTCTTGTCTTCAAAGAAGCATGTTTAGGGGGAAAAGGAACCCAAGTTTAGGTAAAAGGTTTAATTGTATTGCTAGTCACAGTTGAAGTAAACATGGCATAAAATGTTTTATACAGCTGACCGTATGTTTTATTGAAGTTCCAGTAACCGGGCTGTATAGACTCCAAACTAAAGCCGTTAATCCTGTGCCTCCTTGCATCTGGAACATAGGAGCCAGGAGGAGGCCACTCGAGCCTTTTCCGCTATTCAGTAAGATCATGGCTGATCTGTACCTCGCCTTCCATTTACCTGTCTTAGCTTCATGATAGTCTTCCGTAATACAGATCTATCGCTCTCGCTCTTGAAAATTTCAGTTGACCCCCCAGCGTCCACAGCCTCTTGTGGGAGCACGCTCTAGATTTCCACTACCATTTGTGTGGAGGGGGAAAAAAAATACTTCCTGATAAAACGTTTGGTTAGGGATGTAAATGAGTGTCGTAAGGGTAAGAAAGAAAGACTTGCATTTCTGTAGCGCCTTTCACGACCACCGGACGTCTCAAAGGGCTTTACAGCCAATGAAGTACTTCTGGGGTGTAGTCACTGTTGTAATGTGGGAAACGCGGCAGCCAATTTGCGCACAGCAAGCTCCCATGTGATAATGACCAGATAATCTGTTTTTAGTGATGTTGGTTGAGGGATAAATATTGGTCAGGACACCGGGGAGAACTCCGCTGCTCTTCGAAATAGTGCCATGGGATCTTTTACGTTCACCTTAGAGAGCAGACGGGGGGTCTCAGTTTAATGTCTCATCCGAAAGACGGCACCTCCGACAGTGCAGCGCTGCCTCAGCACTGCACTGGGAGTGTCAGCCTAGATTTTTGAGACTTGAACCCACAACCTTCTGACTCGGAGGCGAGCGTGCTACCCGCTGAGCCACTGTGTACAAATTAACTAATTTTATGACGTGGAGCGAAGTGATGCTGGAACCGTGGACATTTCAGGCCAAGGCAGGCAAGGTTGTAAGACTAGAGCGATGTATTGGAGTTTTATTTGACTTCGCTTTTGCAGGGGTCGGGGTGGTTGGGTAGAATTCGGGTGCAGTGAAAAATTTCTCAAACTTTTTGCGGAACTTGGAACGGGTTTGGGCAGAATCTATGATCAAGTGGTCTGTGAAAGGAGGGAATAAGCTTGATGAGCTGGTGTTTTGTTAATTCACGTGGTGATGACTCAAGGCTGTTGATGCATCTGACGGGAAGACGGTGGCATTTTGCCCAGCTACTTATGGCAAATGCTATCATCTCATCAGTCCCAAGTGGCTTTCTATGGAAAGAAATACCTTCTACCTGGTAGAATCAACAACAACAACTTGTATTTATATAGCGCCTTTAACGTAGTAAAACGTCCCAAGGCGCTTTGCAGGAGTGTTTATCGAACAAAATTTGACACCGAGCCACCTAAGGAGATCTTCGGACAGGTGACCAAAAGTTTGGTCAAAGAGGTAGGTTTCAAGGAGCGTCTTAAAGGAGGAGAGAGAGGGGTAGAGAGGCGGAGAGGTTTAGGGAGGGAATTCCAGAGCTTGGGGCCGAGGCGGCTGAAGGCCCGGCTGCCAGTGGTGGGAGCGATTTAAAATCGGAGGATGTGCAAGAGGCCAGAATTGAATCTGAGGACAGCCTTTGATGTAGACCTCATACAGTCACTCCCTGGAACAGATAAAGTGCTCCCTAGTGATGTGCAGTACGTTGGTGTGATGGGAGGTTCTGGATGTGTGTCAACCTGTCGGAAAAATTCATAGGTGGGTCAACCCACAGCTGTATTCTAGTAGCTGGGTCATTATAATTCGGAAACAAACCGGTACATTCATGTTTGGAAGCTGGATTCACTTCATCTTTTTTTCCCCCCCCCAGCTCATTTTCTCCCCTTCCCAAATTTGTAGATGGCTTGAAATGAATTTATATAGCTGCCTTTCACGACCCCAGGACGTGCCAAAGCGCTTTACAGCCAATGAAGTACTTTTGAAGTGTAGTCACTGTTGTAACGTAGGAATTGTTCAATATTATCCCTCAACTAACACCTAAAAAACAGATTATCTGGTCATATATCTCACTGCTGTTTGTGGGAGCTTACTGTTCCAGCCTTTCTAGTACCTCCTCCTTATCAATTTTTATCCCATCCAGTATCTCAACTACCTCCCCTTTCACTATGGCTTTGGCAGCATCTTCTTCCTTTGGTGAAGACAGATGCAAAGTACTCATTCAGTACCTCAGCCATGCCCTCTGCCTCCATGCGTAGGTCTCTAATCGGCCCCACCCCTCCTCTTACTACCCGTTTACTATTTATATGCCTATAGAAGACTTTTGGATTATCTTTTATGTTAGCTGCCATTCTATTCTCATACTCACTCTCTCTTTGCCCCTCTTATTTTCTTTTTCACTTCCCCTCTGAACTGTCTATATTCAGCCTGATTCTCAGTTTGTATTCTCAACCTGACATCTGTCATACACCCCCTTTTTCTGCTTCATCTTATTCTCTATCTCTTTCATCATCCAGGGAGCTTTTGTTGCCCTACCTTTCCGCCTCGTGGGAATGTACCCGAACCATCTCCTCTTTAAAGGCCGCCCATTGTTCGATTACAGTTTTGCCTGCCAATCTTTGATTCCAATTTACCCAGGCCATTCTCAACCCACTGAAATTTGCCTTCCCTCCAATTAAGTATTCTTACTTCTAGATTGCTTCCTGTCCATAGCTAATCTAAACCTTATGATACAGTGATCACTGTTCCCTAAATGTTCCCCTACTGACACTTGCTCCGCCTCATTCCCCAGAACCAGATCCAGCAATGCCTCCTCCCTCGTTGGGCCGAAAATGTACTGATCAAGAATTTGGATGGTTTTTTTTTATTCATTGCTGGGACGTGGCCAGCATTTATTGCCCACCCCTAATTGCCCTGGAGAAGGTGGTGGTGAGCTGCCTTGAACCACTGCAGTTATTTATATTGCTGTTAGGAAGGGAGTCCTAGGTCAATCTGTTCAGTTTTATTATTGCTTCTCATAGCAGTTTGTTACTACTGTGGCTTGCTGGGCCATTTCAGAGGGCAGTTAAGAGTCAACCACATTGCTATGTGGTCTGGAGTCACATAGAGGCCAGACCGGGTAAGGACGGCAGATTTCCTTCCCTAAAGCATAACTTTTACCCCCTTGTATTCTAGTCCTCTGGATATAAAGGCCAGCATCCCATTAGCCTTTTTGATTAATTTTTGTACTTGTTCATGACTTTTAATGATCTATGTACCTGGACCCCTAAGTCTCTTTGGACCTCCACTGTTTTTAGCTTTTCACCATTTAGAAAGTACCCTGTTCTATCCTTTTTAGGTCCAAAGTGGATGACCTCACATTTGCCTACATTGAAATCCATTTGCCACAGTTTTGCCCATTCACTTAATCTATCGATAACTCTTTGTAATTTTATGCTTTCATCTACAATGCCGCCTATCTTTGTGTCATCGGCAAATTTGGATATGTGGTTTTCTATCCCATCATCTAAATCGTTAATAAATACGGTGAGTAATTGAGACCCCAACACCGATCCCTGCGGGACACCACTAATCAATTAGAGTACCTGCCCATTATCCCTACTCTCTGTCGCCTGCCGCTCAGCCAATTTCCGAACCAGGTCAATATTTTGCCTTCAATTCCATGGGCTTCAACCTTAGTTAACTGTCTCTTATGAGGGACTGACACCTGGAGTACTGTGCTCAGTTTTGGTCTCCTTATCTAAGGAAGGATATACTTGCCTTGGAGGCGGTGCAACAAAGGTTCACTGGATTGATTCCTGGGATGAGAGGGCTGTCCTATGATGAGAGATTGTGTAGAATGGGCCTATACTCTCTGGAGTTTAGAAGAATGAGAGGTGATCTCATTGAAACATACATGATTCTGAGGGGGGTTGACAGGGTAGATGCTGAGAGGTTGTTTCCCCCTGGCTGGAGTGTCTAGAACTAGGGGGCATAGTCTCAGGATAAGGGGTAGGCCATTTAAGACTGAGATGAGGAGAAATTTCTTCACTCGGAGGGTTGTGAATCTTTGGAATTCTCTGCCCCAGAGGGCTGTGGGTGCTGAGTCTTTGAGTATATTCAAGGCTGAGATCGATAGATTTTTGGACTTTAGGGGAATGGAGATCGGGCGGGAAAGTGGAGCTGAGGTCGATGATCAGCCATGATGAGGTTCAGGGGCTCAGAGGAAGAAAAAAAATGAGGCCTTGAATCTGCGGACTCCCTTCCTAAGAGCGTCAACATTCAAAAATTGACACCGTGACCAAAGCTTGGTCAAAGAGGGAGGTTTTAAGCAGAGTCATAAAGGAGGAGAGAGAGAGACCCGAGAGGTTTGGGGAGGGAATTCCAGAGCTTAGGGCCTAGATGGCTGATGGCACGGCCGCCAATGATGGTAGGGTATGCGCAATCGGCTAGAATTCGAGGAGTGCAGAGATCTTGGGAGAGTTGTGGGGCTGAATGAGGTTACAGAGATTGGGAGGAGGGCGAGGCCACGGAGAGATTTGAACACGAGGAGAAACAAAAAGGGGAAAACACAGTAGAAGCAACGAAACAAAACTAGAAAATTGGCTTCTAGTGCAGTGTCTATCTGATCCCAGAAAGGGTGCCTTTAGAATTCTCCTCTCTGGTCAGATTTGAAGAAGCCAATATAGGTACATCAGACTGTTCCAATTCTTACCTTGGCTCCACCATATTACTGACATTGGTCTGATTTGTGATACCGCTTGTTTCCAGGCAGATTATGAAGTGGCTCCAGATGAGAAGAGGCGGGATTGCGGACTCCAGCTTTTAGAAACCTATTTCAACAATGGGGTATGTTCTTTTGCAGCTTGGCCACAATCTGTGCTTTCGTGAATTAATTCATGACCTTTTGACGCGCAATTGTGGGGAAATACCATTTGTGAAATTTTCTAATTCTCACTTTCGAGATTTAAAAATGCATCCGAAATGCAATTAATTGTTTTCTCTCCTCCTTTTCCTGCAGTTTTCCTTTCTGTCGTGCCCCCTCTTCCTGTTTCCTCCCCCCCCCCCTTCCAGGAGGTGTTGAGTATATGACAGGGTATGGTCGCAGGAGTGCGTTAAACTCCTGTTACTTGCTCAAGTGGGCAGGCTTTATACAAACCTCGCTTGTTAAATGCGGGTCGGCCGTGGCTCAGTGGGTAACACCCTCGCCTCTGGTTCAGAAGGTCGTGGGTTCAAGTCCCAGAGACAAAAGTCTAGGCTGATATTCCAGTGCAACACTGAGAGCGCTGCACTGCCGTGTAGGTGAGGTGCCGCCTTCTTAATAGGGCCGTGGGACCTTTAACGTCCACCTGAGAGGGCAGAGAGGACCTCGGCTTAACGTCTCATCCAAAAGACGGCACCCCCGACAGTGCGGCACTCCCTCCGCACTGCACTGGGAGTGTCAGCCTGGATTTTGTGCTCAAGTCTCTGGAGCCTACCCACTGAGTCGCGGTAGCATTAATTAAAACTCGCTTTGTTAGAATAGCCTTGTGAAGGCACAAGCCTTTTAAGAGATGGCTGGCTGTGATTGGTGGGGGAGGGGATTTCCCCTGTGCAGATTAACTCGGGTGGACCGCTGACAATTAACTGAAAGAAGTGCTGATGGTTGTAGAGAACAGACTGCCCGTGGTGACTCTGGAGGTTGGTGATGCCTCATCAGTATCTAGCCTGAGTAGTTCTGCTCTTGGTTTTTCCCAGAGTTGAGGCACAAGCGCAGAGTCTGAGGGCGAATGAACCTGATCCTCTTCTGCACACATCTGAATGATCAGTTCAGGCCCTGTGCCATGACTGAGTCGAACGCAGTTGCTTTTCTAGAACTTTCTTCTTTTATGGTGAGGCTCCAGTCCGGGGCTTTACCATCTCCGGAAGATGCTGAGCAGAGGCACTTGATACGTCCCATCGGGCTGGCTCCTGTTGCCTTTCTGACATTGCTTGACACCCAACGTATCTTCTCTACTACTGCCACTGCAGCTAACTCAGCACAGAGCCGGGAATTGCACCCAGATTCCTGCTGATTCGTATAGTTCAGCTACTTGCTGGGTTAACCCGTTGAGCCATCAGGGCAGCCTGGCTACTGAGGGGAAAATGTCAGTAGGATGGGGACACTGTAGAGGGGACTGATTTAGATAGATCTCCTTCCTTGCATCCTCTGTAAAATTGACCTCATCCAAAACTCTGCTGCCCGTGTCCTAACTCCAGGCAATGACTGTCTCCAACAAGAGAGAGTCTAACCATTGCCCCTTGACATTCAACGGCATTACAATCACCGAATCCCCCACCATCAACCTCCTTTGGGTCACCATTGACATAAATACTGTGGCAACAAGAGCAGGTCAGAGGCTGGGTATTCTGCAGTGAGTGTCTCCCCTCCTGACTCCCCAAAGCCTTTCCACCATCTACAAGGCACAAGTCAGGAGTGTGATGGAACACTCTCCACTTGCCTGGATGAGTGCAGCTCCAACAACACTCAAGAAGCTCGACTGCATCCAGGACAAAGCAGCCCGCTTGATTGGCACCCCATCCACCAGCTTAAACATTCACTTCCTCCACCACCGGCGTACCGTGGCTGCAGTGCGTACCATCTACAAGATGCACTGCAGCAATTCGCCAAGGCTTCTTTGACAGCACCTCCCAAACCCACAACCTCTTCCACCTAGAAGGACGAGGGCAGCAGGCGCATGGGAACACCACCACCTGCACCAAGTTCCCCTCCAAGTCATACACCATCCTGACTTGGAAGTATATCGCCGATCCTTCATCATCGCTGGGTCAAAGTCCTGGAACTCCCTCCCTAACTCCCCACCATTGGCGGCCGTGCCTTCAGCTGTCGGAGGCCCTAAGCTCCGGAATTCACTCCTTAAACCCCTCTACCTCTCTCTCTCTCCTCCTTTATGACATTCCTTAACACCTATCTCTTTTTGTCGCCTGTCCTAATATCTCATTATGTGGTTCAGTGTCAAATTTTGTTTGACGCTCCTGTGAAATGTCTCGGGACGTTTTGCTGTGTTAAAGACGCTGTGTAGAGATGCAAGTTGTTGTTGAGCAATTATCCGTGTAATGCTGGTGTTGTGTATTTGCAGTCTGCGGCCCATTTACCTGAAGTGCCTGTGGACACAGTGAAGCAGTGTAAGGAGAAACTGGAGCAGAGTCCTTGCAAGGAACTCTTTACAGAGTGCACCAAGTAAGTCGTGGTTCCCTCTACTTGCATTGCACTGCATTTGAGTAAATGATTGGAAATTTTTGTGTATTATTTATATATATATATAACAGCGACATACATTCGTAGAGTGAGCCTCGCGCCCCAGAAACGTTTGCGCGCTTTGCAAGAAGGAAATAGGAGGGACGCAGAACCGGGAATGGAAGGACGTTTTAGTACGTTAGAAGAAGACGTAAAAAAATAGAAATCTGCGTTGGAAATGCTGGACATGCACAGCAGGCCAAACAGCTGCTGCAAAGAAAAGACCAGTTAAAGCATTTAGTACTGGCCCTTTGCCCAAACTGAAAAAGGAAGGCAAGAGGAGATTCTTTACAGGTCTGATCAACAAAGAACCAGAGGGGGAAATGAGATTTTTTAATTTTTTTACACAGTGATTTGTTGTGATCTGGAACGCGCTGCCTGAAAGGGCGGTGGAGGCAGATTCAACAGTAACTTTCAAAAGGGAATTGGATAAAACTGCAGGGTTATGGGGAAAGAACAGTGGGCGGGGGAGTGGTACATGATCATATCCCTTGATTCCCCTAGAGACCAAAAATCTATATCTTAGCTTTGAATATAGTTAGCGATTTAGCATCCACAGCTCTCTGGGGCAGAGAATTCCAAATATTCACAACCCTCTGAGTGAAGAAATTCCTCCTCATCTCAGTCTTAAAAGGCCGACCCCTTATCCTGAGTCTATGCCCCCTCGTTCTAGACTCTCCAGAAAGGGGAAATGACCTCTCAGCATCTACCCTGCCAATCCCCCTCAGAATCTTATATGTTTCAATGAGATCACCTCTCATTCTTCTAAACTCCAGCGTATAGTCCCAATTGCCCCCCCCCCCCCCACTTCTCTCCTTCTCTGGGGGGGATGGCAACTGATGGAAAGAATGTGTCGATGGGACCGTGCTGTAGGGAACTTAACTTTGTTTTTCTCAAACCTTGTTCCTGCATGTTTGGTGCACATGCCAGAGGGCAGAACAAGATCAGGCAGAGTTTCCGTTTCTGTAATGTTTTGAATCTTTGTGTGTTTACATGTCGTCATGGAATTGGAGAGAAGGGTGCGTGTAATAAGCCTGAACGTTTTAGAAGGGGAGGGAGGAGGGTGTTAATGCTGTACACATCTGGAGGGTAGGAGTTCGTCTGCACTAAGGCAGATGAGAAAGCTGGTAAATTTGTGCTAAAGGACGAGGGAATAATCCTGTACAGTGAGGGGCGAGGGAGATATAATCCTGTACAGTGAGGGGCGAGGGAGGGTCATAATCCTGTACAGTGAGGGGCGAGGGAGATATAATCCTGTACAGTGAGGGGCGAGGGAGATATAATCCTGTACAGTGAGGGGCAAGGGAGATATAATCCTGTACAGTGAGGGGCGAGGGGGATATAATCCTGTAGCGTGAGGGGCGAGGGAGATATAATCCTGTACAGTGAGGGGCGAGGGAGGGTCATAATCCTGTACAGTGAGGGGCGAGGGAGATATAATCCTGTACAGTGAGGGGCGAGGGAGATATAATCCTGTACAGTGAGGGGCGAGGGAGGGTCATAATCCTGTACAGTGAGGGGCGAGAGAGATATAATCCTGTACAGTGAGGGGCGAGGGAGATATAATCCTGTACAGTGAGGGGCGAGGGAGGGTCATAATCCTGTACAGTGAGGGACGAGGGAGGGTTATAATCCTGTACAGTGAGGGGCGAGGGAGATATAATCCTGTACAGTGAGGGGCGAGGGAGATATAATCCTGTACAGTGAGGGGCGAGGGAGGGTCATAATCCTGTACAGTGAGGGGCGAGGGAGCTATAATCCTGTACAGTGAGGGGCGAGGGAGATATAATCCTGTATAGTGAGGGGCGAGGGAGGGTCATAATCCTGTACAGTGAGGGGCGAGGGAGATATAATCCTGTAGCGTGAGGGGCGAGGGAGCTATAATCCTGTACAGTGAGGGGCGAGGGAGCTATAATCCTGTACAGTGAGGGGCGAGGGAGCTATAATCCTGTAGAGTGAGGGGCGAGGGAGGGTTATAATCCTGTACTGTAAGTGCGGAGGGGGTGATAACCTGTCGTTTTGTGGGAGAGGGTAATCCTGCATTCTATGAATGGTAATATAATGAATGGAGATAACCTCGTGGCCTTCGGCGGGAGGAGGTGGAATCGGAACTGTGCACCAAAAGGGAACATGGTGGGGGGGGACGGGGTCGGAGGAGGAGGAGGAGGAGGGGCAGCAGCAGAAACCACCTCTGCTGCCCTGGCCTAGCTTTTCAGCAGCACCAAGGGGGCTCCTCCAGTATTTACAGATCTTTTACTGCGGTTCCCTTCTCCCCATACCCAGCTGCAGAGCCTCTGCAAACCCAGCGGATGTGATCCCATTCAATGCATTTCTGGGCCTCCCAATCCTTTTGTATTGTGAGCCGATTTTTGCTGTTCACCCCCATTGCTGAGCAAGGTTAATAAACCTCATTTAAGAGCAGCGCTCTGTGACTGGATCGCAGTGCGGTTCCACAATACACATATTTGAAATAATAGACAGCATCAGTGGAGAGAGAAACCGAGGTAACGTTTCATTACTTGTCCCCATCGCCAGCCCCCACTTCTGCCTCGCACCATCATCCCTTTTGTCATTTAATCACTCCTGCCCTCCACCCTATCAAAGATAGTCAGCCGTGGCTCAGTGGGCAGCACGCTCGCCTCTGAGTCAGAAGGTTGTGGGTTCAAGTCCCCACTTAGAGACTCGAGCACAAAAATCCAGGCTGACACTCCCAGTGCAGTGCTGAGAGAGTGCCGCACTGTCGGAGGTGCTGTCTTTCAGATGAGACGTTAAACCGAGGCCCCCGTCTGCTCTCTCAGGTGGACGTAAAAGATCCCATGGCCACTATTTCAAAGGAGAGCAGGGGGAGTTATCCCCGGTGTCCTAGGGCCAATATTTATCCCTCAACCAACGAAACTAAAGCAGATTATCACATTGCTGTTTGTGGGAGCTTGCTGTGCGCGAATTGGCTGCTGTGTTTCCTAACAGTGACTACACTTTTCCCTGGCTCTGTACTTACTGAAACCTGTTAAGTCTCTCCACAGCTGATGCCTGACCTGCTGAGCGTTCCCAGCAATTTCTCTTTTTTATTCCACAATAAACTTGTCGTCCCACTTTGCAAAATTTTCATGAATGTTTGGCCCTGATTCCTGCTGCCAAGTCGATGCATCTTTTTTCACTTCAGTTCGCAAGTACTTCAGATCCTATGAACCTGTCGTCAAAAAACTTTCAAGTCAAAGACGACAATATCAACTGTTTCCATCATCCAATAATAGAATGGCACCATCAAAGTATTCCAATCAGCTTATAGAGTGTGACCTTCTACTCTTACCAGCCCACATTCTTCTATCTTCGCCATGTGACCATTAATTACGTGGAATGTACAGCACAGAAAAACAGGCCATGCGGCCCAACTGGTCTATGCCGGGTGTTTATGCTCCTCACGAGCCCCCCCCCCACCCTCTGCTACATCTAAAAAAAAAATGTTATTCATTGGATGTAGACGTCGCTGGCAAGGCCAACATTTATTGCCCATCCCTCGTTGCCCTTGAGAAGGTGGTGATGAGCCGCCCTCTTGAACAGCTGCAGTCCGTCCGGTTTTATTCTTCTTCTTGTTTCTTGTAGCGGTTTGTTGCTAGGCCATTTCAGAGGGCAGATAAGAGTCAACCACATGGACATATAGGCCAGACCCACAGCAGATTAGTGAACCAGATGGGTTTTTTACGACAATCCGATAGTTTCATGGTCACCATTACTGATGCTAGCTTGTTATTCCAGATTTATTTAATTAACTAAATTTAAATTCCCCAGCTGCCGTGGTGGGATTTGAACTCGCGTCTCCGGATCATTAGCCCAGGCCTCTGGAATAACTAGTCCAGTAACATTACCGCTACGCTACCGTACCCTTCTTCTATCAGCATATCCTTCTATTCTTTTCTCCCTCACGTGTTTATCCAGCTTCCCCTGAAATGCACCTGTAACAGACTCCTGTGTGTCCTAATTTCACCAGGCAGGATTAAACCATAGCGCAGTGCCAGGTGTGATGGTCAGAGTAGAGTGCATTAAGGAAGCCTCCCTGTCTTGCTGGAATAACATCAGTGGCAGACATGGGAGGTCAGGAGAGGGAAAGCAGCAATTGGATCAATGGTCGGACCAAGGAAAAGCGACGATGAATGCTTGACGACCATCTTGGAGGTCAGAGCTTCTCTCGACGTTCTACTCTTGTCCCTGAGCTCCAAGTAGGCTACCCTACATGGCGGCGTCCTCGCAGCGTTGGAATTGAGTCTTATGACACGATCTCTCGCTCTAGCCCATTGCTGTGGAATTCCTTGTCCACTTCCGACGCCCCTACCTCCGACAATCTGTATGACTTTGAAAATTATTTTTCTGGCTGGAACCCCTGTCTGGTTTCCCTTTTCTAATCCAGCCTGAAGCCTGAAATTGCTGTCCCCTTCAAGCATTTGTCGCTTTTTTTTTGTTTCCACCCATTGTTCAAGTGTTGGTGCGAGAGCCAAATGTGTTTTGAGATGGTGGGTGGGGTTAGTTTCAGCTGATATATTTAGTCTGAGTGATGGTTTCATTTTTAGTCAGTTTCCTTGCCCCTGCTTGATCTGCTGCTGTGAGACTACACGGGGTCCGGAGTCAATGTTGAGGACTCCCAGGGCCACTCCCTCCCTCCCGACTGTATACCAGTGTGCCGCTAACCCCCTGGTGGGTCTGTCCTGGTGGTGGGACAGGACATACCCAGGGATGGTGATGGAGGAGTCTGGGGCGTTGGCTGAAAGGTATGATTCTGTGAGTATGACTATGTCAGGCTGTTGCTTGACTAGTCTGTGGGACAGCTCTCCCAATTTTGTTAGCGAGGAGGACTTTGTGGTGTCGACTGGGCTGGGTGTGCCTTTGTCGTGTTCGAATCCGGTGCTTAGGTCGATGCCGAGTGGTACGTCCGGTTTTATTCTTAGTATACTGCTTTGTAGCGGTTTGGTACAACAGAGAGACTTGTGAGGCCATCTCAGAGGGCAGTTAAGAGTCAACCACATTGCTGTGGGTCTGGAGGCCAGACCGGGTAAGGACGGCAGATTTCCTTTCCTAAAGGAAAATTCCTGAACCAGCTGGGTTTTTACGACCATCCAGTAGTCACCATTACCGATACTAGCTTGTTATTCCAGATTTATTTATTTATTTAATTAGCTACATTTAAATTCCACAGCTGCCAGTGGTGGAATTTGAACTCCTGTCTCTGGATTACTAGTCCAATAACATAACCACTACGCTACCGTACCCCTAATTTATCTGGTCCATAAAAGTAGCAGAACCTAATTTCACAACTCTCTTTCAAAAGGTAGGGATAAAATAATGTTTTTGCCCCTGCTTGTTTGCTGGGGACGGTGGGTGGGTGTTGTTGGGGGAGAAGCAATATATAATTTCCGAGTGGAAAAATTTCCACTGGTTGCTCCTCCGAAATACTTCTTTATACAGAAGGTGATTTTTTTTTAATTCATTCACGGGATGTGGACGTCGCTGGCAAGGCCGGCATTTATTGCCCATCCCTAGTTGCCCTCGAGAAGGTGGTGGTGAGCCGTCGCCTTGAACCGCTGCAGTCCGTGTGGTGAAGGGGCTCCCGCAGTGCTGTTAGGGAGGGAGTTCCAGGATTTTGACCCAGCGACGATGAAGGAACGGCCGATATATTTCCAAGTCAGGATGGTGTGTGACAGCTGGATTGAGTTGCCAGGAAGGGATTCTGAGGCCAGGCTTCTGGATTCGCTTAACAAAATTGTTAGATGCTATAATGGTTGGAATCCAAACAGCTTATGTTTATCTCAAACCGTTAACGTGTCAGTCTTGGCTCAGTTGGTAGCGCTATCGCCTCTGAGTCAGAAGGTCTGGAGACTTGAGCACATAACAACTTGTATTTATATAGTGCACTATACCACACTAAAACGTCCCATGGCCCTTTTTATAGGAGCATTATGAAACTGAATTTCACACTGAGCCACATAAGGAGATATTAGGACAGATGAGGTTTTTAAGGAGTGCCTTAAAGGAGGAGAGACGAAGGGGTTTAGGGAGGGAATTCCAGAGTTCAGGGCCTCGGCATCTGAAGGCGCAGCCGCCAATGGTGGAGCGATTAAAATCGGGGATGCACAAGAGGCCAGAATTGTAGGAGCGCAGAGATCTCGGTGGGGGTTGTAGAGCTCGAAGAGGTTACAGAGATAGGGAGGAGCGAGGCGGCCATGGAGGGATGCGAACATAAAGATGAGAATTTTTTTATTTGAGGCGTTGCTGGACTAGGAGCCAACGTAGGTCAGCGAGCACAGGGGGTGATGGGTGAACGGGACTTAAGAACATAAGAAATAGGAGCAGGAGTCGGCCGTACATCCCCTCGAGCCTGCTCCGCCATTCAATAAGAACATGGCTGATCTTCGACCTCAACTCCACTTTCCCGCCCGATCCCCGTGGTGCGAGTCAGGATACGAGCAGCAGACCTTTGGATGAGCTGAAGTTTACGGAGGGTGGAAGAAGATGGGAGAGAGAAGCCAGGAGAGCATTCTCCCAGTGGGCTTCAATTTGGAATGGGTACAAGAGGAAAGGGAAATAGGGGTGAGTGGCACATGCAAGTCCTGGGCTGCCATTTGAGCATTGCTATTCTGAGTTGGCGGAACTCAAAACGTAAAAAAGAAAAATGTCTGGTAATAATGCATTGACCAGGTGCACTGATGCTCACATTTGGGCGTTGCTGATCTACTTGTGGGCAAAAGAAAAATCCCATCATTTCCTGTCTCTGCCGAACAAGGCCTGCTGGATCAACCAGTTCCCCTCCAAGTCACACACCATCCTGACTTAGAAGTATATCGCTGATCCTTCATCGTCGCTGGGTCAAAATCCTGGAACTCCCTCCCAAGGGCAATTAGGGATGGGCAATAAACGCTGGCCTTGCCAGCGACGCCCAGATCCCATAACCGAATAAAAAAAAAAAGTTTATGATTTGGCAGAAGCGCTCTTGGTGAAATTATTTCCATCCCATTTAGCAAGTGCCTACAGTTCACTAAATGTCCTTTTTTCGGGAAGGAAACCTGCCGTCCTTACCCGGTCTGGACCTGTAAGCGACTCCAGTCCCACAACAATGTGGTTGGTTCTTAATTGCCCTCCGAGGTGGCCCAGCGAGCCATTCTGGAGAGAGAGGCGATACTGGGCAGGCCTCCTCCTGTGTTGTGTTTACTCACATGTGTGAAACTCAATAATCACCTTCGTGGAAATTTATCGGGTTATTTTTTCCCCTTTTCACACATGGCCAAATGCTTTTCAAAAATGATGGGTGGGGTTACTTTCCACCCATTATATTTAGCCTGAGTGATGGTTCCATTTTTAGTCAGTTGTACGACTGGCAGTCCGGCTAGTTTTGGTGGCAATCAATCGCTGGTCCATTTATTATAATAGCAGAACCTGCCACATAGGTGTAACTGCAGTGTGTGAAATGTACTTAGGCAATGGGAACGGGTATCATAGTGGTTATGCTACTGGACTAGTAATCCTGGGGCCTGGACTGATAATCCAGAGACGTGAGTTCAAATCCCACCACTGGGGAATTTAAATTTAGTTAATTAAATAAATCTGTATCATTAACGGTGACCATAAAACCACCCGATTGTCGTAAAAACCCATCTGGTTCACTAATGTCCTTCAGGGAAGGAAATCTGCCGTCCATACCCGGTCTAGCCTATATGTGACTCCAGACCCACCAGCAATGTGGTTCCGACCACATATCCGCAGCATAACAAAGACCGCCTACTTCCACCTCCGTAACATCGCCCACCTCAGCCCTTGCCTCAGCTCATCCGCTGCTGAAACCCTCATCCCTGCCTTTGTTACCTGTAGACTCGACTATTCCAACGCACTCCTGGCCGGCCTCCCACGATCTACCCTACGTAAACCTGAAGTCATCCAAAACTCGGCTGCCCGTGTCCTAACTCGCACCAAGTCCCGTTCACCCATCACCCCTGTGCTCGCTGACTTACATTGGCTCCCGGTTAAGCAGCGCCTCGATTTCAAAATTCTCATCCTTGTTTTCAAACCTCTCCATGGCCTCGCCCCTCCCTATCTCTGTAATCTCCTTCAGCCCCACAACCCCCCCCCCCTGAGATATCTGCGCTCCTCTAATTCTGCCCTCTTGAACATCCCTGATTATAATCGCTCAACCTTTGGTGGCCGTGCCTTCTGTTGCCTAGGCCCTAAGCTCTGGAATTCCCTGCCTAAACCTGTCCACCTCGCTACCTCTCTTTCCTCCTTTAAGACGCTCCTTAAAACCTACCTCTTTGACCAAGCTTTTGGTCACCTGCCCTAATTTATCCTTATGTGGAACGGTGTCAAATTTTTTGTCTTAAAATACTCCTGTGCAGCGCCTTGGGACGTTTTGCTATGTTAAAGGCGCTATATAAATACAAGTTGTTGTAGTAAATAAATACAAGTTGTTGTTGTTGTTGTTGACGACTCTTAACTGCCCTCTGAAACGACCTCACAAGCCACTCAGTTGTATCTTACCGCACGGACTGCAGCGGTTCAAGACGGCGGCTCACCACCACCACCACCTTTCTCGAGGGCCATTAGAGATGGGCAGTAAATGCTGGCCTTGCCGGCGACGCCCACATTCCATGAACGAGTGAAAAAAAATTTTTTTTCCGCATTATAAATGTGGAGGTGCATGTTTATAATGGGCAAACGGTGACCGGAAGCTCACGCAGATAGAAGATTTTTAATAAGTAGCTAGATTTGGCAATGATTAATCTGTAAGGCTTTGGGAATTGATTTTCGAGCTGGAGCCCTGTCTGGGTTCCCTTTTCTAATACTGGGGCACTGAGGCCAGTTGCAGCCTCAATCTGTACTTCTAGCCGAGAGCATTAACGTAGCCTTGGGTCACTGCTTTCTGATTACCTTGTCCACTCCCACTCTTCATTTTGGCAGTGTCCTGTACTATGGACCTTGGTGTATCTCTCCTCACCTTGCGGGAGGTAGCTAGTCTCAATCATAGAATCTTACACCACAGGACATAACACAAGAAATAGGAGCAGGAGTCGGCCATTCGGCCCTCCGAGCTGGCTCCACCATTCAATAAGATCATGGCTGGGGATCTACCTCATCTCCACTTTACCGTCCGATCCCCATTTCCTTTAGTATCCAAAAATCTGTCGATCTCTGTCCAGAAGGAGGCCATTCGGCCCATCGTGCTTTTTGGAAAAAGCTATCCAATTAGTCCCCCCCCCCCCCCCCCCCCCCCCCAGTCATTTTCACGGTAGACCAGTGGCGCTTTAACTTTGGGAGTTTTGTCAACGGTAGGAATCTGTTGCCAAAAGAAAACACAGCACGATTGCCAGTCCCTGCCAAAATAAAGACTGCCGGGTCAATGAATCCTCAACTGTTTGATTTGGCGGAAACGCTCTTGGGGAAATTATTTCCATCCCATTTAACAAGTGCCGACAGTTCACTTCATGTCCTTTTAAGGGAAGGAAAGCTGCCGTCCTTCTCCGCTCTGGCCTGTATGTGGCTCCAGTCCTACACCAATGTGGTAGACCCTTTTGGTTCGTGCCTTTTTCCTTTTTTTTCTCTCTCTCCCCCTCTCATTCTGCCGGCATTTCACACTTCACACTTCTAGCCACCTTTTGTTTCTTAACCTGTCCCATTACCATCTTGTCTTGCCTTGAGCATCTCTTAATGTCTCTACTTAACCATAGTTATTCCTCCCCCCAAGCCTCCCCCTTGCTTTTTTATCTGTTTCATTTCCTGCTTTTTTTCTCAGTTCTGACGAAGGGTTTCGACCTGAAACGTTAACTCTGTTTCTCTCTCCACGGATGTTGCCTGACCTGCTGAGTTTTTCCAGCGTTTTCTGTGGTAGACTCTTAGCTGTCCTCCTAAAATGGATGCATCAAATAAATAAAAAAAAACATGACTAAGAATTCAGCGGTTCTCGGGGGGGGGGGGGGGGGGGGGGCGACAACTAGGAATGGGCAATAAATGCCGGCCTTGCCAGCGACGCTCACATCCCGAGGAAAGAATTTTGTAAAAAGTCTTCAGAGTGCCACCAGTTTAGTTGTAGCAAAACGTTCAGTCTTCCAGGTGATACTTGCCCTCTTGTTGTAACTGTTAGAACTTTATTTGCATCTCTCGTCGTATCTTAATTTCACCAAATTTTAATTGCAGAGTTGTCCATGATTACCTAAGTGGCGGACCATTCACAGAGTTCCAAGAAAGTATGTACTTCTCGCGATTCTTGCAGTGGAAATGGTTGGAAAGGTAATGTCCTGTAAGGAACATCCTTTTTTTTTTGTTACATTGACGATGCTTCCTGATATCTAAGTTGAAAAGAACATGAGAATTAGGAGCAGGAGTCGGCCACACGGCCCCTCGAGCCTGCTCCGCCATCCAGTAAGATCATGGCTGATCTTCGACCTCAACTCCACTTTCCCGCCTGATCTCCAGATCCCTTGATTCCCCGAGAGACGAGGGGAAAAAATTGAGTCGCGCCCCCTTTGGGGCGCTAACTTCGCCGGGGCGCTACCCCGAAAAAATTAGCGCCCCCCCCCCCCCACATGGCCAAAATTCATCGGTGGCGCCCCAAGAGGGAAGCGGGGCGCTACTGGAAGCGCCCCGCCTCCCTCTTGAGGCGCTGCGAGGAAATATCATGGCACTACGTGCCGCGGTATTGCAGGCCTTCCTCCCCTTCTTAAAGGGGAGGGGCCTTGCGCAGCGTGACCCGGGGCCCAGCTGGGCCACCAGGATCGGAGTGCAGGCAAAAGAGCCCGGCACTCCTCACAGCCGGCACTCCGCTGGGGGGGGCGCTGCTCAGGAGGCCGGGGACGGCAACGGGGGGCAGGTGCTGGCAGGCGGCCAGCAACAAAAATGGTTGCCCGGCACCTCGCCTTTAATTAGCGCCGCCCCGGCCGCAGGTAGGCCCCCCTTGACCCTGTCGGGCATAGCGTCCGGCGGTAAGTCAGGGGGGGGCGTTACCGAAGATCGCGGCTGGGGCGCTGCACATGGCGATGACGTCATCGCAAGCGCCGCGGGGTGCGAACGGATGCCGCCGCCGCTAACCTCCTGCTGAATTTCGCGGGAGGCGTTGGCGGCGCCGCACCCGGGCGCTAGTTGCTTTGCGCTCTGTTCATGCAAAGCAACCGAATTTTTCCCCCCAAAGATCTATCTACCTCAGCCTTGAATATACTCAACGATTCAGCATCCACAGCCCTTTGGGGTAGAGAATTCCAAAGATTCACAACCCTCTGAGTGAAGAAATTCCTCCTCAGCTCAGTCTTAAATGGCCGACCCCTTATCCTGAGACTGTGTCCCCTAGTTCTAGACACTCCAGCCAGGGGAAACATCCTCTCAGCATCTACCCTGTCAATCCCCCTCACAATCTTATATGTTTCAATGAGATGTCTAGAATGTAGAGAGGTGCCTTGATTGGGTTGAATCTGTTTTCCTGCACTCCAGTTTAGTTTGTTGAGGGATTTGGTTAAACCCCGGTCTCTGTAGTCCTGCTGGCTCGGAGACCCATTCTGTTTAGACTCCGAGCTGCTTTTTGGATTATTGGGCTTTGGGGGGGGGGGGGGGGGGGAGAAATGGCGGTGGTCTCCCTGGAAACTGTACCCCTCTCCACCAATGGGAACCTTTTCCCCCCACGCAAGTGTTCCCTTCCTGCCTGGTGGTGGTGACGCACTTCCTTTTGATGTTCCCACGAGCTCATCAACACGTGTTTAAATTAATTTTGCTTACGTGCGTTCCTTTTTGTTTTTGGTTTCCCCCCCGCACCCCACCATTGTCGTCGCCGCACTGCTTCCAGCTCGCAGGACTTGTCCAAGTGATGGTCCATGACCATCGCCAATGCTGCTGTGCCAATCCAGTTGCCAATCCTTGGTTGACGATGGCTTCTGTGCAGCAAGACTGGTGTTGCACAAGGGAGCATAATACCCTGCCAAACTGGCTCTACCGGTGAGGGCAAAAATTGGATGTTAATGGCGCTGATGTATTCATTATGAGAGAGACCATCAAAGGCCATTACACCCTACAGCTTGGTGATGGATGTCAACCTCACCTATCCATTTTCTCGCTATGTTCGTTCTTCAATTCCCCCTCCCTCCAGTAATATTTTGACTATCGCTTCAGCCGTTTTTACTGCCTGTTTCAAGGGCTTGTTTCTGGTCATTTTGACCTGTTATCCTTTATTTACAGAAACCTTTTCTGCCTGGCTTTTAGAATCTTGCAGCACAGAAGGAGGCCATTCGGCCCATCGTGCCTGTGCCAACTCTCTGAAAGAGCGATCCAACTAATCCCACTCTTCTTCCCCCCCCCCCCCACCCCGCCCCCCTGCTCTTTCCCCATAGCCCTGCAAATCTTTCCTTTTTCCAAGTATATATCCAATTCCCATTTGAAAGTCACTATTGAAGCTGCTTCCACCGCCCTTTCAGGCTGCGCATTCCAGATCACAACAACTCGCTGTGTGTGTTTTAAAAAAAAAAAAAAAAAAAAAAAAAATCTCTGCTCACCCTCTGGTTCTTTTGCCAATTATCTTAAATCTGTGTCCTCTGGTTATCGACCCTTCTGCCAGTGGAAACAGTTTCTCCCCATCTACTCGATCAAAACCCTTTATGATTTTGAAAACCTCAATTAAATCTCCCCTTAACCTTCTCTGCTCTAAGGAGAACAACCCCAGCTTCTCCAGATAACTGCAGTCCTTCAGCCCTGGTACCATTCTAGTATCTTTCCGAAAGTGTGGGGGCCAGAATTGAACACGGTACTCTGGCTGAGGTCTAACCAATAATTTATAAAGGTTTAGCATAACTTCTTTGCTGTTGTACTCTGTGCCTCTGTTTATGAAGCCCAGAATCCTGTGATTTTTTTTTTTTTTTAACAGCTTTATCAACATGCCACCTTCAAAGATTTGTGTGTACGTGTGCCCCCAGGTCTCTCTGTGCCTGCACCCGCTTTAAAATTAGTTTGTGTTGCCTCTCCTCTCCTCTCCTCATTCTCCCTAACAAAATGCATCAGATGTTTCTGATTATCTCCTTGAACCCATTTTTACTGTCTGTTTCAAGGACTGTTTCTGGTCATTTTGACCTCTATTTATCCTTTGTTTACAAAAACCTTCTGCCTGGCTTAGAGAATCATAGAATCTTACGGCACATAAGGAGGCCACTCGGCCCATTGTGCCTGTGCCGGCTCTTTGAAAGAGCTGTTCAATTAGTCCCACTCCCAAGCTTTTGGTCATCTGTCTATCCTAATATCTCCTTATGTGGCTCGGTGTCAAATTTTGTTTGATAATCGCTCCAGTGAAGACCCTTGGGATGTTGTACTACGTTAAAGGCGCTATATGAATGCAAGCTGTTGCTGTCAATCCTCTATCGTCCCAATAGTGCCCACCTGCCCAGACAGAGGCACACGAGTCTGTCAAAGCACCAAAGGTTGTTACCTTTGCTTTGCCCGTGGGGGGTATAGTTTTCACCCGTGGATTCTGACTTGACATTCCTTGCCTGCCCGACATTAATGGCTTCCCTTAATCTTCTTTTCATCTTTTAGGCAACCTGCAACGAAAAATACCTTTAGGCATTATCGAGTGCTGGGAAAGGGAGGATTTGGTGAGGTGAGTACGATGATCGTGTTTGTGGTTGACTGCATCGCTGAAGATTTTTCTCGCGTCTTAATGAGAGTGTAATGACCACTTCCCCCCGCCCCACTGTGCGAAGGGAAAGGTTAAGTCCCACATGAGTCATTTCTCGTGCCTAGCCCCGAGTGACTTTTGACGGTCTTACAATTTAGAGGATTGGGAAATTTTTAGAAACCAGCAAAGGATGACTAAAAAAAATTATAAAGAGGGAGAAGATAGAGTATGAGAGTAAACTAGCAAATAATATAGAAACAGACAGTAAGAGCTTCTACAGGTATATAAAAAGGAAGAGAGTAGCTAAAGTAAACGTTGGTCCCTTAGAGGATGAGACTGGGGAATTAATAATGGGAAATAGAGAAATGGCAGAGAATCTAAACAATTATTTTGGATCGGTCTTCAGGGTAGAAGACACTAAAAACATCCCAATAATAATAGATAATCAAGGGGCTATAGGGAGGGAGGAACTTAAAACAATCTCTATCACTAGAGAAAAAGTACTAGGCAAACTAATGGGGCTAAAGGCTGACAAGTCCTCTGGACCTGATGGCCTGCATCTGAGGGTCTTTAAAGAAGTGGCTGCAGAGATAGTGGATGCGTTGGTTGTAATCTACCAAAATTCCCTGGATTCTGGAGAGGTCTCAGCGGATTGGAAAACCGCAAATGTAACGCCACTATTTAAGGAAGGAGGGAGACAAATCAGGAAACTATAGGCCAGTTAGCCTAACATCTGTCATTGGGAAAATGCTGGAATCCATTATTAAGGAGGTAATAGCAGGACATTTAGAAAATCATAAGACAATCAAGCAGAGTCAGCATGGTTTTATGAAAGGGAAATCATGTTTGACAAATTTGCTAGAGTTCTTTGAGGATGTAACAAACAGGGTGGATAAAGGGGAACCAGTGGATGTGGTGTATTTGGATTTCCAGAAGGCATTCGATAAGGTGCCACATAAAAGGTTACTGCACAAGATAAGAGCTCACGGGGTTGGGGGTAATATTTTGGCATGGATAGGGGATTGGCTAACTTACAGAAAACAGAGAGTCGGGATAAATGGGTCATTTTCCGGTTGGCAACCGGTAACTAGTGGGGTGCCACAGGGATCAGTGCTGGGGCCTCAACTATTTACAATCTAAGTTAATGACTTGGATGAAGGGACCGAGTGTACTGTAGCCAAATTTGCTGATGATACAAAGCTAGGTGGGTTAGCAAGTTGTGAGGAGGACACAAAGAGTCTGCAAAGGGATATAGATAGGTTAAGTGAGTGGGCAAAAAATTGGCAGATGGAGTATAATGTGGGAAAATGTGAGGTTATCCACTTTGGAAGGAAGAATGAAAAAGCAAATTATTATTTAAATGGAGTGAGACTACAAAATGCTGCGGTACAAAGGGATCTGGGGGTCCTAGTACATGAAACACAAAAAGTTAGCATGCAGGTACAGCAAGTAATTAGGAAGGCTAATAGAATGTTGGCCTTTATTGCAAGGGGTATGGAGTATAAAAGTAGGGAAGTTTTGATGCAACTTTACAGGGCGCTGATGAGACCAGGAAGGATATACTTGCATTGGAGGCAGTGCAGAGAAGATTCACTAGGTTGATTCCAGAGATGAAGGGGTTGACGTATGACAAAAGGTTGAGCAGGTTGGGCCTATACTCATTGGAGTTTAGAAGAATGAGAGGTGATCTTATTGAAACATAGAAGATTCTGAGGGGGATTGAGAGGGTGGATGCTGAGAGGATGTTTCCCCTAGTGGGGGAATCTAGAACTAGGGGGCATAGTTTCAGAATAAGGGGTCGCCCATTTAAGACGGAGATGAGGAGGAATTTTTTCTCTGAGGGTTGTGAATCTTTGGAATTCTCTACCCCAGAGAGCTGTGGAGGTGGAGTCATTGAATATATTCAAGGCGGAGAGTGACAGATATTTGAACTACAAGTGAGTCAAGGGGTATGGGGAGAGAGCGGGAAAGTGGAGTTGAGGTCGATGATCAGCCATGATCTTATTGAATGGTGGAGCAGGCTCGAGGGGCCGCATGGCCTACACCTGCTTCTTATGTTCTTATGTACAACAGCTCTACCGATGGTTCAGTAAGTTTAGCCATTGAGTGATCGATCCATAAACATAAGAACATAAGAATTAGGAGCAGGAGTCGGCCACACGGCCCTTCGAGCCTGCTCCGCCATTCAATAAGATCATGGCTGATCTTCAACCTCAACTCCACTTTCCCGCCCGATCCCCATATCCCTTGATTCACCTAGAGTCCAAAAATCTATCGATCTCAGCCATGAATATACTCAAAGACTCAGCATCCACAGCCCTCTGGGGTAGAGAATTCAATGATTCACCACCCTCTGAGTGAAGAAATTCCTCCTCCTCTCAGTCCTAAATGGCCGACCCCTTATTCTGAGACGGTGACCCCTGGTTCTAGACTCCCCAGCCAGGGGGAACATCCTCCCTGCATCTACCCTGTCAAGCCCTGTAAGAATTTTGTATGTCAGCCTGGATTTTTGTGCTCGGGTCTTTGGAGTGGGACGTGAACCCACAACCTTCTGGCCCAGAGACGAGTTGTGCTCCCGTCTGAGCCACGGATTGACACAGATATGGAGTACGGAGCGAGTGCAACATTATCAGAGGTACTGTCGCTTGCAACACACGTCAATCTAATGCTCCACCTGCCTATTCAGGTGGACGTTAAGGATCCCAATAATATACAAGAGCTGGGAGTTCACCTGCTGGTCATCCTTCCTCCTTCAACCCAAACAATCAGATGAACTGGTTGCGAATAATTGTACTTCACTTGTTTTCCCCCCTCCCCAGGTGTGTGCTTGTCAAGTCCGTGCGACAGGGAAAATGTACGCGTGTAAAAAGCTGGAAAAGAAGAGGATAAAAAAACGAAAAGGAGAAAACATGGCATTAAACGAAAAGAAGATTTTGGAGAAAGTTAACAGCAGATTTGTTGTGAGTTTGTGTGTCTCTATTATGAATATATATTTTGATCTGCTCAAACCGTGCTTCTGTTCAAAGACTCCACCTTTTTCTATTTACACGTGTCATCATCTACAACCCATTTGCTGCTCGGTTTCACCCTCTCTCCCCTATAGGTGTTACAACAACAACGTATTTATATAAAATAACAACAGAAAACGCTGGAAAAACTCAGCAGGCCAAGCAGCATCCGTGGAGAGAGAAAGAGAGTTAACGTTTCAGGTCGATGACCTTTCATCAGAACTGTGAAGAGCCGGAAATCCAGCACCACCCCCAGCACCCCTTCCCCTTCGCCCGGCACCTTCCCGTGCACGCGCAGGAGATGCTACACATGCCCTTACACCTCCCCTCTTCCCACTGTCCAGGGCCCCAAACACCCCTTCCAGGTGAAACAGCGATTTACTTGTACTTCCTGCAATTTAGTATACTGTATTCGCTGCTCACGATGTGGTCTCCTCTACATTGGGGAGACCAAACGCAGATTGGGTGACCGCTTTGCGGAACACCTCCGTTCAGTCCGTAAGGGGGACCCCGAGCTCCCGGTGGCCTGTCACTTTAATTCACCGCTTCACTCCCACTCTGACCTCACCGTCCTCGGCCTATTACACTGTTCCACGGAAGCGCAGCGTAAGCTCGAGGAACAGCACCTCATCTTTCGTTTAGGCACGCTACAGCCCTCTGGACTCAATATCGAGTTCAACAATTTTAGATCATAACCTCAGCTCCAATCACATTTATATTTTATTTTTTCCACCCTTTTATTTGCCCCCCCCCCCCCCTTTTTTTTTTCCTCCTAGAAGCTGGCAGCTGTCCTTCATTCTGCCAGTGGATTTCACACTTCTTTCAGCCTTAATCTGTCACATTAACACCACCTCTAGCCTTGCATATCTCTTAATGTCTCTTAATGTCTCTTCATCTCCCCCTTTTGTTCTTTTATCCCCTCCCCCTTTTCCCAGCTTTACTCTGGCCTTAAATCTATTTGATTTCCGGCTCTTCACAGTTCTGATGAAAGGTCATCGACCTGAAACGTTAACTCTCTTTCTCTCTCCACGGATGCTGCCTGGCCTGCTGAGTTTTTCCAGCGTTTTCTGTTGTTATTTCAGATTTCCAGCATCCGCAGTATTTTGCTAACGTATTTATATAGCGCCTTTAACGTAGCAAAACACTCCAAGGTGCTTCACAGGAGCGTTATCAGATAAAATTTGACACCAAGCCACATAAGATATTGCGTGGGGGGAGGGGGAGGGTTCGTGGGGGGAGGGGGGAGATGGTGTGTGGGGGGAGGGGGAGGGTTCGTGGGGGGAGATGGTGTGTGGGGGGAGGGGGAGGGTGCGTGGGGGGAGATGGTGTGGGGAGGGGGAGGGTTCGTGGGGGGAGATGGTGTGTGGGGGGGGGAGGGTTCGTGGGGGGAGATGGTGTGTGGGGGGAGGGGGGTTCGTGGGGGGAGATGTGTGGGGGGAGGGTTCGTGGGGAGATGGTGTGTGGGGGAGGGGGAGGGTTCGTGGGGGGAGAGTGTGGGGGGGGGGAGGGTTCGTGGGGGAGATGTGTGTGGGGGGAGGGGGAGGGTTCGTGGGGGGAGATGGTGTGTGGGGGGAGGGGGAGGGTTCGTGGGGGGAGATGGTGTGTGGGGGGAGGGGGAGGGTTCGTGGGGGGAGATGGTGTGTGGGGGGAGGGGGAGGGTTCGTGGGGGGAGATGGTGAGGGGGAGGTGGGGAGAGGTGTGTGGGGGGAGGGGGAGGGTTCGTGGGGGAGATGGTGTGTGGGGGGAGGGGGAGGGTTCGTGGGGGGAGATGGTGTGTGGGGGGAGGGGGAGGGAGCGTGGGGGGAGAGATTGTGAGAGAGAAGGTGTGGAGGGGCCCTGAATGTTGGTGCCCAGGGTCCCAGTACTTCTTAACCTGGCCTTCCTGTCCCCCCGCCACCCCCCACCCCGGGGCATTGCCCAAGTGCCCATTCCCTAGTCTGAGCCCTGATAATGCCGGGATATTTGCGTTTGGAGAGAGGAGGCTTCACAGCTGAGCTCCGTCCTGTTCCTTGCACCCTGCACAGACGCTGAAATATTCCAGCAAAATGCTCCAGTGAATCGATGCATTTTTTTTTGTTGAACTGTTGATCAGAGTAAGCCGAGTTGATGAGCTAGAATTATGCTGTGTTCATAGTTCCTCTGCCCCTGCTGCCCTCCGCCCGCCCCCAGCAGGTGGGGCAGGGCCCAGCTGGGCAAACCGAGGATAGCTCACCAGCACCCTCTGCTGGTGAACCGCATGATTTTTACCAGTTTAAACAGCAGCAGAGTCCAACTTCACAAGCTGGGGGAATCCCTAGCCCCTGGCTGCTGTCTGGCTGAGCTGAAGCTGGCTCGGTTTCAGCAACTGGGGTGTTCCCCCCCCTGACTAGAGAGAGAGCGCACACTCCACATCAGGCAAGCAGAAACTCTTAATCTGGAAGCTTGACCTTGTCCTGAACTCTGCTGCCCGTATCCTCCTCGTTCGCCCATCAGCCCTGTGCTCACTCACTGACCTACATCGGCTTCCAGACCGGCAACGTCTCAAATTTAAAACTCTCATCCATGTTTTCAAATCCCCCCTCGCCCCCTCCCTATCTCTGTAACCTCCTCCGGCCCTACTACAACCCTCCGAGATCTCCGCTCTCCACCAATCCTGGCCTCTTGAGCATCCCCGATTTTAATCGCTCCACCATTGGCGGCCGCGCCTTCAGCTGCCTGGGCCCTAAGCTCTGGAATTCCCTCCCTAAACCCCTCCGCGCCTCTCTCCTCCTTTTAAGACGCTCCTTAAAACCTACCTCTTTGACCAAGCTTTTTGGTTGTCTCTCCTAATGCCTCCTTACTGTGGCTCGGGGTTAAATCTTTGTCTGATCACTCCTCCCGTGAAGCGCCTTGGGACGTTTTGCTGTGTTAAAGATGCTATATAAAACGCAAGTTGTTGCGGTGTGGATTTCTAAGTGATTTGGTTTGGAGACCCCATTAACAACAACAACAGCTACTTGTATTTATATAAGATGTGGAGATGCCGGTGTTGGACTGGGGTGGACAAATGTGAGAAGTCGCACAACACCAGGTTATAGTCCAACAGCTTTATTTGAAATCACAAGCTTACGGAGCGCTGCTCCTTCGTCAGGTGAAGTGAAGAGATGCATATAGGCACAGCATATATAGTCAGAGAACACTGCCAGATGATTACAGTTAATCTTTCTAACTGCCCTTTATCACACCTCGGCAGAGAGATAATCACGGCAATTGACGAAGGAGCAGCGCTCCGAAAGCTTGTGATTTCAAATAAAGCTGTTTGACTATAACCTGGTGTTGTGCGACTTCTTGTATTTATATAGCGCCTTTAACGTCGTAAAACGTCCCAAGGCGCTGCACAGGAGTATTTTAACACAAGAAATTTGACACCGATCCACACAAGGATAAATTAAGGCAGGTGACCAAAAGCTTGGTCAAAGAGGTAGATTTTAAGGAGCGCCTTAAAAGGAGGAAAGAGAGGTAAGCGAGGCGGAGAGGTTTAGGGAGGGAATTCCAGAGCTTAGGGCCTCGGCAACAGAAAACATTGGTCATGTGCAGGCACCTGGCTAACTAAAAGAAAAATCCCCAGAGAAGACTTTGTAAAGGAGAAAACTGAAATTGGCAAATAGCGTGTGACGCGTCTCCTGCACGCGAGCCAATAGAACGAGTTGAACTCTGACGTACTGCAAGCATTTTGAAACATAATTGGGTTGCCAACTCTGGACACAATCCAGGAGGTTTGGTCACATGACCTCCAATTGCCCCCCCAACTCGCGCGCCATTGGACGCCCGGCACGTCCATCCTCGCAGCCTTCCCCCAGCCAATTGGACAGCGGTCAAGCTTTTCGTTAACCCAAATGGACGAATCTTGACCGTTGGTCAAGCGGCCTTTATTCCCATCTCCAATATTTTTATAACTCATTAATAAAGCACCGTGTTCAAAGAAAGTTTTAATTAAAAAAAAAAAGACCTTTTTATTTTAATGCTCTTGTGATTTTTCTCCCTGGGGTGCTGCTCGCAGTGGTGTCCTGGAGTTTAGTCTTTAGTTCCAGGGCAATCCTGCTGGGTTGGCAAGGCAATGCGACAGGGGAATTATGTGGCACTTTGAATTAGCACAGTTTGATTTTTCCTTTCATTAGAATCCAACCCCTAACCGCCTCCCCCCCCCCCCCCCCCCCAACCGTTCATGGTACAGTCTATCGTTGGCGGGGAGGGGGTTTGTTCATGCATTTAAAAATTTAGAATTTTTTTTTTATTCGCTTATGGGATATGGGCGTCGCTGGCAAGGCCAGCATTTATTGCCCATCCCTAAATGCGCTTGAGAAGGTGGTGGTGAGCTGCCCTCTTGAACCACTGCAGTCCGTGTGGTGAAGGTACTCCCACAGTGCTGTTAGGGAGGGAGTTCCAGGATTTTGACCCAGCGACGATGACGGAACGGCCGATATATTTCCAAGTCAGGATGGTGTGTGACTTGGAGGGGAACTTGGAGGTGGTGGTGTTCCCATGTGCCTGCTGCCCTTTGTCCTTCTAGGTGGAAGAGGTCGCGGGTTTGGGCGGTGCTGCCGAAGAAGCCTTGGCGAGTTGCTGCAGTGCAGCTTGTGGATGGTACGCGCTGCCAAAATTTAGAATTATCCAGTCGTAAATAACGTGGGGAAATCGGCCATTCGTTACTAAAAAGAATTTGAATCAAGAAGCTAACGTCGGTTAAGCCTCTTTCGAATTCAGAGGAGTGGACTGTAGCGAAATGTGGGGAAGGGGGAAACCTTGAGAAAGGCAATCTCCAGTTTATTGAGCAGAGCTGGCGGTTGCAGTGGGGCACCATCTTGTGGTGTAAATGGGTCTGCTCTCCAGTGAGGGGAAGGAGTAGCGCAAGAATATAATAACATAAGACATAGGTAGGAGCCGGAGTAGGTCACTCGGCCCCTCGAGCCTGCTCCGCCGTTCAATAAGATCATGGCTGATCTGATCTTGGCCTCAACTCCACTTTCCCTGCCCGCTCCCCATAACCCTCGACTCCCTTACCGTTCAAAAATCTCTCAATCTCCAGTACTGCGTTCATGTTAAATTGATGCAGTGTGGGGATGCGTGTGTCTTTTTGAAGAGGTGTAGCTTGCCCCAACGCCATTCCGTACCTAAACAGCTGCAACCCCTCCCCCCCCCCCCCCCCCCCCCCCCCCCCACTCAAGGGGGCAGCGTAGGACTGGGAGACTTGGGGGACAACAACAGCTTGTATTTATACAGTGCCTTGAATGTAGTAAAATGTCCCAAGGCTTCACAGGAGCATTGGCAAACTAAATTTGACACCGAGCCTCATAAGGAGATGTTAGGGCAGGTGACCAAAAGCTTGGTCAAAGAGGTAGGTTTTAAGGAGCGCCTTAAAGCAGGAGAGAGAGGCGGAGAGGTTTAGGGAGTGAATGCCAGAGCTTTTAGGGCCCAGGCAACAGAAGGCGCGGCCGCCAATGGTGGAGCGATTAAAATCGGGGATAAGCAAAGAGTCCAGAATTGGAGGAGTGCAGATATCTCGAAGGGTTGTATTGCTGCAGGAGGTTACAGAGATGGGAAGGGGCGAGGCCATGGAGGGATTTGAAAACAAGAATGAGAATTTTTTTTAAATCAAGGCGTTGCTTAACCGGGAGCCAATGTAGGTCAGCGAGCACAGGGGTGATGGGTGAACGGGACTTGGTGCGAGTTAGGACACGGGCAGCCGAGTTTTGGATGAGCTCAAGATTACGGAGGGTGGAAGATGGGATGATGTCGCCGAGGGGCAGCATGTAGATGAGAAGTAGGAAGGGGGGCCAAGGATAGATCCTTGGGGGACCCCAGAAGAGAAGCCATTGCAGGTGATTCTCTGCCTACGGTTAGATAGACAAGAATGTAACCAGCTGGACGATGGTGGAGAGGCGTTGGCGGAGGATGGTGTGGTCAACCGTGTCAAAGGCTGCAGACAGGTCGAGGTCAGGCAGGGTAGCCCGAGGGAATTGGTTGGGGGTGGGCATGGTAGGCCTGGGAGATTTGGTTGGGGGCAGAGTGTGGTGGGGAATTGATTTGGGAGCAGGATAGACTGGGAGGGGGGGACTGGTTTGGTAGGGACAGCGTAGGCCGGGGTGGAGTGGGAATGGTATGGAAGGGACACCTAGGGTGGGAGATTGGGAGGGGGGGAGGTTAGCAGGTGAGCGAAGTGGCTTGACTAATGTATAGACAAGCTATAAGTAGTTAGCTGCACCTCGGTGGGGATTCCCCTGTTGAACAGCGAAGAGCAATGACTTTCTTACCTTTTGAGATAGCCTCCATTCCGATCCTGATTACCATCCAACACAAAAATTAACCCGTGTCTGTTGAGGGCTGTGAATCCCTCTTCCCCCATCAGGTAACCCGTCGAGACACTCGGTCTGGGCTCTGATGTAAAACATGACCCCTGGGTGATGTATTTGAGGGGGAAATAGAAGAAAAGGGTTGGGGTGGGGGGAGCGTGGAGAGATTTTAGACGAGGGCAAGAACCAGCACGAGCTTTTAAACGTTGGCTGCGTGCGTGCGTGCGTACACGGTCTGTACAAGGAATCATTTGTTTATTTCCTTTTTGATTTTCAGGTTAGTTTAGCGTACGCCTACGAAACGAAGGACGCACTGTGTCTGGTACTAACCATCATGAACGGAGGGGACCTGAAATTTCACATCTACAATATGGGCAACCCGGGCTTCGACGAGAAGAGAGCCATCTTCTATGCTGCGGAGATCTGTTGCGGCCTGGAGGACTTGCACAGAGAGAGAATTGTGTACAGGTAATGGTGGCAGGGGGGGAGTGTGAGGTGGTGTGTGTGCGCGTATAGAATTAACACTGCACGTACGGAGTGTGTAACATTCGACACGTGTGTGTTTCTGTGTGTAAGTGATGCTTTGTGCTTGGAGAATATTCGGAGTGCTCCTGTAATGGTTTATCTCTTCCTATTTTCTCTTTATCCCCCCTCCTCTTGTTCCCCCTCTCTCTCTCTCTCTCTCTCTCTCGTTCCCCCTCTCTCGTCCCCCTCT